>PVIU01002554.1:0-168543 GCA_004026605.1 Ondatra zibethicus | reverse complement strand
CCAGACCCCACCTTCTGTTCTACTCCACAGAGCCCACACTCAGACCCCACCTTCTGTTCCACTCCACAGAGCCCACACTCAGACCCCACCTTCTGTTCTACTCCACAGAGTCCACACCCAGACCCCACCTTCTGTTCCACTCCACAAAGTCCACACCCAGACCCCACCTTCTGTTCTACTCCACAGAGCCCACACTCAGACCCCATCTTCTGCTCCACTCCACAGAACCTTAAGTCTAAGGTCCACATAAGAACAAGAAGTAGAGCTGACGCAATGGCTCACTCTGCAAAGGTGCTTGCTGCACAAATCCGGGCAACTGAGTTTGATCCCCAGGAACCCACACAAAGGTGGAGGAAGAAAACTGATTACGCAGATTTGTTCTCTGACCTCCATATACACACTGTTAACACTGGCACCCCACTCCCCCCCACACAATAACAATAATTTTTAAAAAGGAACAAGTATATCTGGTGCTGCCCACAGCGGACGACGAATCTGGACACATGTGGTTTAGCACCAGTCTACAGATGGGAGCAGTCACAGATGACATCCTGACACCTCCAAGCTCTGAATTCTGATTCTCCTTGTGTTTTAAAAATTAATTAATTTAAATGTTATTTTTGCTGGACGGTGGTGGCGCACACCTTTAATCCCAGCACTTGGGAGGCAGAGGCAAACGGATCTCTGTGAGTTCGAGGCCAGCCTGATCTACAAGACCTAGTTCCAGGACAGGCTCCAAAGCTACAGAGAAACCTTGTCTCGAAAACAACCAAAAAAAAAAAAGTTATTTCCATGATTTATCTAATTCAATTACATTAAAATACAAAAACATATTAGAAGGTCTAAAGATATCCTGGTCCCCTATTAATATCACCTTTCTATGAACAAATGACACTCCCTCCAGCATTTAATCACTTGTTTATAGGTCAACTGCAGGAGTCTATATTATTGGCCTCTACTGGTTAGCACACCCTCCGTTTACTTTACAGGCATGCCTGGCCTCTGTATTAAACTAATACCCACAAAATTAGAGGTGTTGCCTCAATATCTGCTGGTTAAATGAAAACTAAACAGAATAAGGGACTTTTAGCAACTGTTCAAAAAATACATGTTGAGTATGTACACAATATTTGTCCTTTACTTTACTCTGGGGACAGGGTCTCAATGTTAGCCCTGGCTGGCCTATAACTCTCTATATCAACCATGCTGGGGCTCAAATTTGTGACAATCCTCCTGCCTCTACTCCTGAGTGCTGGGACTCAGGCATGCATCGCTACGCATAGCCCTTTTCTAGATTTAAAGCCACATTTCAAGAACTCCAAAATGGATTTTTGTACATTTCCCAAAATTAATATTTTGTTTGAGATTACCATAGATTTTTAATTACTTCAACTTTCTTATGCACAATAAAGAACAATGAATTTCCACAATGCCATTCACTGGGCCTATCATAACCACTGGAATAAAGTTGGTGCTCAGAGAAGACATAGGAACTGAATTCAACAAAGAATTTTACCATAATCAATAAAATCGAGCAAGCCATTGTACTTGTATATCTAAGGAGATGATATGATTTTTCAAGACATGGCTCAAATGAAGATGTGCACAAAGTGTCCCTAACACAGCAGTGGAGGGACAGTGGGAAATAACATCCATGAGGTGTGAAGGCAAAGGCTGATAAACACAGACCAGGCCAGCTTTTGCTATAAGAGTTTCAAAAACCAAACATGCACAAACCAATGTCAAGTAGGAGATAACTAAGGATGGTGGATTACAAATGTCAAAACCAAAATTTAAAAAGAAAGTGATCATAAGGTAACTAAACATTCTGGGAACTTAGTAAATAAGGGTATGAAAAAATATTATTTCAAAAGTCACTTCTACATAAATTGAAGCGAAAGTAGCAGATAGAAGGGTTCCTCTGAGACACAGAAGGGTGGTTAGATACAAACGAATGACAGAGTTAGGGAAACCAGCAGTGCTGTGACAGCCACCACAAACGAAGAAACGTGGTAAAAGAGAAGTCCACAAAAACCTTCCTTAGACAGAAAGTATCCATCCTTCAAAGCATCTGATGGACTTGAATCATTGTCCTGAATGCATTCACTTACAGAAAACCGAAAAAGTTAATCATTTTTTACCATGATTAATACTTGAAAACTATTTTGTGTTTAGAATTATCACAGCAACCTTATGCCTGGCAAAGAGGAAGGAATCATGGCAACATTATAAGTCACAAAACAGTCTCTGATAAGAAGCCAGGATCTCACCCTATCAAAAGACTAATATGAAAGGAACTGTGAAATGGGTGACCAAATGTAAAATCAAAAGCCATGTGGTCAGATGTGTAATAAACAGCATCAAAGAATTATCGTAGCTAGGAGAGGCAAGTGGGTTCTTAATGTTTTACCTTTAAATGTTTTTAAATAACACCCAACTGGCAAATTACGAAATGTTTCTTTTGGGTATCCATAATTTAAGAATAGCCCAATTTTTCACTACGCAGAAGTGAGTCCAATACTAAATGAAACAAAACTTCAGGTAGGGGTGGGGGAACAGGGAAAATGGAACTTCCTTTAAAATGCTCCTGGGTGGTTTATCTGTAATCACAGCATTTGAGAGGCTGAGGTAGGAGGGTAGAAAGTTCCCAACCAGCTACACTGCATAGTGATGCCCTGCCTCAAAACAACGAAAAACAAAAACCAAAGCAAATGAATGAGAGGAGAGGGGTAGAAAGGCATGGTCAACCCAAGGATGACAGTTTCCTCTGTATTTTTGTAAAATGAGTCCAGCTGTGAGGTATAAGCAGGATGGCTTCATTAAAATAATCCCTCATGAAGTCATGAGGTTAAACCATCAGAACAGGGGTGCTGTTTCCTCCAATATTGTCGGCAATCCACAAAAGGATTAAAAAGAGGTAAGCCCAAGAAGCCAAAAGCCGCACTTGGGTGCCCACAAATTAGTTCCTATTTCACCTTTGTGACTACAAATTAAAGTTTGCACTGCAGAAACGACTAACCAAGCTAACAATTGGAAGAAATTGCCTTGCTATGCCTCACAGTCATTAAGAGACCCAAAGTAGTTTTCAAGGAAGAGTTCGGTCGCGACATTAATTTGAAAGCAGATGACCAACATTTAAACGGCCTGCCTGGCCATTTCTGTCCCAAGCCCTTCCGGAGGCTGAGGATCATGTCTACTCCAAGGAAAGCAACTCACGTGAGGAACGGAACCCTCAAACAGCCGGGGTGACGCACTCCCAGCTTGGAAAATGGCCCAGGTCCACCTCGCTAACAGCAGCTAGGTGGGGAATTGTCCGCGTGCACTATTGTTTCCAGATGTTTATTTTTAACTTCTGTTTGATGCCGGTTCCCCTCAGCTGGGCCCGGAGGGAAAGGGGCCTCTGGCAGCGCCACTGGTGGCTCTGGGCGCCACCGACTTTCGATAATAAAAACACCCCTTTATCTTTTTTATCGCAGCGTCCGTATACCCGCGCCTCTCTCCGGCGCACCTCTGCCATCACCGCACGCAGCACAGGCGCCAGGTCCCCATGACAACCCAGCCCGGGAGCCCCGGCCTCCCGGCCCCCGCCCCGCGGCCCTCTGCGCCGGCCGGAGTAGTGGCGGCCACACCTGCCCGGCTCCGCTCCGGGCCAGGCTCCGGGTCCCGCGAGTCCGCGGCCCGGCGCGACCCTCCAGGCTGGTGGCGGAGCCGGTGACGCTGCGACCCGAGACCCTCCGGGCAGGGCCTCCGCGGCCACCGCGACGCTCAGCGCGGGCTAGGGCCGCAGCCCGGCGCTCACCTTGAACGGATTATTGAGATCTGGATCCGCAAACGGGTTGCTGTCAAAATCCGACATCGCCCCGGCACTGAGCGTCACCCACCCGAGCCCGGCGCGGAGACAGAGACGAGGCGAGGCCGCCGCCCCCCTGCGCGCTCACGTCGCCGCCGCCGCCGCCGCGCAGATCCGGGTGCAGCTCGCGGGCCACCTAGCCGGCCGTGCCACTGAGCATGCCCGGTGCGGCGGCGGCCCGTGGCGCCCAGCCGTCCGGCCGTCCCTTCCCGCCTGGATCTGCGCTCCGGGCTCTGCCTCCGACCGAAGAGCGAGCGCAGGCGGAGGGCAGGTTACAGGCCCCGGGTCCTTGAGACCCACCCAGCGCGGCTTGGGGAAGGGGACGTGTTCCGTGGAGCGGGAGGTGGTGCGCGCAGATCGCACGTGGCAGGTGGGGAGGCAACACCTGGAGAACGAGGCGGAGACACATCCGCCGCAGGTGCCAAAGATTACAGCCCCCACCCAAGAGCGGGGGCGGGAGGGGTCCTAAAGCAATTTAAAACTCCCAGGCCCCCACCTGGGAAACCCAAACCAGTCCCTCCAGTCCTAGGTTACTGCTAAGTCACGGAGAGCGGCTTCGCGCTGAGGATCCGGACTTGCTCCAAGAAAAGGCAAGACTCAGTGCGGGGGACCCAGCCCCTACCTCCTTCCCCCCCCCCCCGCGCCCTACTCGGAATCGCTGGGGGCGTGGGGAGGCGAAGCAGGTGGCAGAGTCTAGCGATCAAGACCCGCAAGTTAATAATAGTGGAAGAAAAATTGTCGACTTTTGTTTTCAGGCATTTAGATGCAGAATGCAGACTACACACCTCTTGATTTTTGCCTGCTCTCTTCCCAGTGCCGGGAATGACTATTGAAAACTGTACTTGTAAATGACTGGCACATTATATCAGTCATTGCGCCACCCCGGAACTTGTTGAGAGGGCATAGCTTTTCCAACTCTTAACCTTCCTTCCACTTCAGAACGGCGCTTGGGCGAAGCTATGAAAATCCAGAATTCTTTTTTTTTTTGAGGGAGGGGGGGCTAAGATGACAAAGCAGCTGCTTTTAGGCAGCCAACTAACAACACCAACTGATTAGGAAGTAGGCACCCAACAGCGATCGCCACAAGGTGGTAAGACTCTAGATTTGGAAAAAAATGCAATCTATTCGGCTCACTATCAGATCCTCAGCAGCTGCCCGTACCTGGTTGCTGACTCAGTGTTCAACACCTGTTGAAATCCGAGCTCAGTTTTGATAGTTACTTTGTGCCGCTGTGTTAGTGGCTATAAGCGTGAAACACCATGTAAAACTTGTCCTGCATGTCTTTAGAGCCAGATGCTGGCTAGATGTGTGTAAACAGCAAGCCCCGCTGCTCCGTGACTTCCCTGGCCTCTCCTGAACCTAACCTTACTCCAGCTGATTCCCATTATTTGAGCCCTCGATCCTTCCATCTGTCCCCTAGATGACTCAACTATTCAGTATTTATTGTACTTATCCTCTGTGTTCCAAGGCAATAAGGATTAGCTGAGCATGCACAGCAGGGTGGAAATTTCCAGCTGGGCTCTCTTTTAAGCTAAAGATGCACTCTGTACAAAAGTCTAAGATTTCACTGCTACCGTTCCTTGGAACACCTAGGCAGGCACCCAAGTCTGCACATCTCCTATCCCCAAGATTTTACTTTAAGGGTTCTCAAGTAGGAGCCCAGCATCTGCGTTTTAAAAAAAATTTTAAATGACTTTCTATAAATATGTTATTGTATATAAATGCTTAAAGCAGGTTCATAACATAAATATGCAGTGTTATAATTTTGTCTCCAAGTACTGTGATTAAAAAAAAATACTCTGGCAAAAGCGATCTTAACAGAAAGGGGTTTTATTTGGCTCACATTCTCAAGTTATAGTCTATTATTTCCGGGGAGTCAAGGCAGGAACTTAAGGCAGCTAGTGATCCAAATGCAGAGAATGACATTGCCCACTGTGGGCTGGGTCATCCCATATCAATACATAACCAAGCCACTCCTACACAGCATGCCCACAGGCCAAACTAAGCTAGACAATCCCTCACGTAGCCCCTCCTTCCAGAAGTTACATCAGATGGATAAAACAAACTATAACATGGATTGGGCTTAGTGGGTTTTTTTCATTTTTTAAAGAAAATGTATATCTTTTAGCAACCTTATATTCTCAATATTCTTATAATAGTATTATCTATACTCAAATACTATACCAGTCACAAAATCCTGCAAACATACATATTCTCATGCTGTCTTGACAGTGTGGAAACACGGTATAATCCATATCTTTCTTCCGCTTGTTCTCCTTACTGGTACATGAGCAGGGTTCTAAGCAAGGTGTGTATTGTCAAGGAGACAGCCTAGGTTTGATTCACCATGACACGGAAATATTATCACTTTTTATATGTACCATCATGATAGAGGGGAAAGGGGCTCAGAAGCATGGCCTAGTGGAAATCCCTCCAAATCAACTATATATCTAGACCATTAGTGTTTAAAACTCCAAGACTTGGCGTCCATCTGTCTTTCCCCACCCAGGTGATTTTGATAGTGGTGATGTGTTGAACACACTTCAAGAGCACAGATTTCAGGGTGTTCATGCCTGTGGCCTGTGAGGGACCTATCAGTTGCCTTGAAACTTAGAGTTCCAGGACATGAAAGACTCCTAGACTTTCTCAAGGCCGATGAAAATTAATCTACACAAGTTTAGTAATTCAGTGATGTAATTTAGTTTAGTAATTTCAGCGATAGAGGATGTGAATTGGGGAACGGGAAACAGACTTCTTTTTCTAGGACCTGCCTCCAAAATTGGGCAGGCTAAAAAATGAAGAATCAGAATTCAGGTCTCAGCTCTGCCATAAATCAGCTACTTATGACCTTGACCCTAGCAGTTCACCTTGTCCATCCGAGGTTCCAAGGCTGATTCACTACCCATCAACAACTCTTTCTTTCATGGGGAAAGGAATGGTTTGAGTTTCCTATGGCCCAATTCGGTCTCTAACTCGTCATATAACCAAGAATGTCCTTAAACTCCTGAGCCTCCTGCTTCCAGCTCCCCAGTGCTAGGATTGCTGGTTTGCACCACCACACCCTGTTTAACAAGTATTTCTTGAACACTACTAAGAGGTAAGCAATGTTCTAGATGCTGTGGATAATACAGTTTACCAGATAAAAGAGTAGGACCTGTTGGAGCCAGCGAGATGGCTCAGCAGATAAAGGTACTTGCCACACAAGCCTGGCAACCTGAGTCCAGTCCCCAGAACCCACGAAAAGATGGAAGAAGAGAGCAAACTCCTCAAAGGTGTTTTTTGACCTTCACGTGGGTACTCAGAGATAGAGAATGAGAATAATAAAATCATTCCCCATACACACACACATACACACCCACTAAATAAATAAGTAAATAAAATGCACACAATAAATAAGTGTGATGATTTTTTAGGTAGGACATCACTGAGAGTACCCACTCAGGACAAGTGGAGTGCTACTCATTTCTCTCCTTTGGCCCTGTTTGCATTTTTTTTTCTCCTTGAACTGAGCGATCTGCGTTTAAAAATATCCTCAGAGCGACAGTCTCTCTCCTTCCTTTACTTTCCATACAAGGGTGTGCAATCACCCCCATCCCCTGTCACCCATCCCCACCCCAGAGTCCGCCATTGTTCTACCAAAGCACATGTGTATGTGTGGAAGTCAGAAGACAATCTTCAAGAGTTGGTCCTCTTTTCCCACTATATGAGTCCCAAGGATTAAATTCAGGTTCTCAGCCACGGTAGCAGGCAAATTTACCTGCTGAGGCATCTCACTGCCCCTTATTCCTAACTTTTACTAGGCCTATAGCCCTGGAGCAGTGTTATTTTGAGAAGCATATATAAACCGTCTCTGTTTGGCTTTGAAATTAGCGTTTGTTTTATGTGTGTGAGTATTTGCGTGTATGTATGTGCGCACCATGTTTGTGCTTGGTAACCATACAGGCCAGAAAAAAAGTGTTGAGTCCTCTGGAACTGGATATGTATGTGCTATCATGTGGGTGTTGGGGACCAAGCTGGTGCTCTACAAGAGAGGCAAGTACGCTTAACAGTTGGGCCAACTTTCCAGTTCCTTCCTTTCTTATTTACTTATCTATCTGCTTACTTGTTTGTTCATTTATTTATCTGTTTATCTATCTACTTATTTATCTGTTTGTTTGCTTGCTTGTTTGTTTATCTGTTGAGACAAAGCCTCACTACACACCTTTGGCTGTCCTGGAAATCCCTATGTAGACCAGGCTGGCTTCAAACTCAGAGATCTATCTACCTCCTGAGTGCTGGGATTAAAGGTATGTGCCGCAATACCTGAACCTTGTTTTGGTTTTTTGGTTTTTTGTTGTTGCTTTGAAACAGATCCTCTGCTTGTCGGCAGAGTTTTCCCATTCCTCAGAGGCTTCCCAAATAACCAACTCGGAAATTCAACATTAATTACAAATGCTCGGCCGATAACTTAGGCTTATTACTAGCTAACTCTTACACTTAAATTAACCCATATTTCTTATCTATGTTTTGCCACATGTCTTGGTACATTTTCTTCTTATGGCATGGCCATCTTGCTCTCACTGTGCCTGACAGAGACTCACTCCACCTGCTTCCTTCCGGTATCATTAGTTTGATTGGTCCACCTAACTTTCTCTTGCCTTTCTATAGGCTGATCAGCTTCTTTACTAACCAATGAGAGTAATACATATTCATAGTTTACAGGATTGTTCCACAGCATCTGCTCTTCCTTTTTCACACAGACAAGCCAACGAGTAATCAAGAAGAATGGAATTTACCTGGCTCCTTCTCTGTGCTCACACTGTTCTAGGAAGCTTCCTCGTCTAACTCTCCATTTCACCAACAAAGTCCATAAAATATTTTCAGGATGTTTATTTCCCTGCCTATAGCTGATATCTTCATTTTTTGTCTCCCCCACTTGACCACAGCACGTTGAAAGCAGGCATGGTACGTCTTTAATCACTATATCTCCATCATCTGGCACGATGATACCATGAGTGGGTAGATAGGAGACAGGGGAAATGAGAAAGAGGGAAGAAAAGGAGGGTGGCGAAGGGAGAGAGCCACAGTTCCACCTGGGCATCCTCATCTATTTTGTTTGTTTGTTTTAGGTTTTTTGTTTGTTTGTTTGTTTTTCAAGACAGAGTTTCTCTGTGTAGTCTTTGGAGCCTGTCCTAGAACTTTCTTTGTAGACCAGGCTATCCTTGAACTCTCAGAGATCCACCTGTGTTGACAGAGGTTTCTGTCCCACCAAGTCCCACAGTCGTTCAGTCCCAAATGAAAACACAGAGGTCTATATTCATTATAAACTGATTGGCCTAGTAACTCAGGCTTCTTATTAACTCTTATAACTTATATTAGCCCATAATACTTGTCTGTGTTAGCCATGTGGCTTGGTACCTTTTTCAGCAAAGCAGTCACATCTTGCTCTCTGTCCGGGTGACGACTGCAGTCTGAAACTTTCCTCTTCCTATAATTCTTGTTGCCATGCTTCTACTTCCTGCCTGGTTGCCATCGCCCTGCCTATACTTCCTGCCTGGCTACTGGGCAATCAGCATTTTATTAAAAATAATACAAGTGACAGGATAAAAGATCATTGTGCCACAGCACTTCCCCCCACCATTTTTTTTTTCTTCTGACTGTTGGCATGAGCTTTAGGGTTATCTGTTTATTGCCTTTTCCTTTACATTGTTCTTTTACTTTTTTTTAACCTTTTTTAAAATTTTATTATTTTTTTCCATGATATTTATTGAGCTCTACATTTTTCTCTGCTCCCCTCCCTGCCACTTCCCTCCCTCCTTCGACCCTCCCCCAAGGTCCCTATGCTCCCAATTTACTCGGGAGATCTTGTCTTTTTCTTCTTTCTACTTCCCATGTAGATTAGATCTATGTAAGTCTCTCTTAGTGTCCGCATTGTTGTCTAAATTCTCTGGGATTGTGGTTTGTAGGCTGGTTTTCTTTGCCTTATGTTTAAAAACCACCTATGAGTGATTACATGTGATAATTGTCTTTCTGTGTCTGGGTTACCTCACTCAAAATAATGCTTTCTAGTTCCATCCATTTTCCTGCAAAATTCAAGCTGTCGTTATTTTTTTTCTGCTGTGTAGTACTCCATTGTGTAAATGTACCACATTTTTTTTATCCATTCCTAGATCGAGGGACATTTAGTTTGTTTCCAGTTTCTGGCTATGACAAACAAAGCTGCTATGAACATAGTTGAGCACATGTCCTTGTGGCATGATTGAGCATCCTTTGGATATGTACCCAAAAGTGGTATTACTGGGTCTTGAGGAAGGTTGTTTCCTAATTTTCTGAGAAATCACCACACTGACATCCATAGGGGTTGTACCAGATTGCATTCCCACCAGCAATGCAAAAGTGTTTCATTTTCCCCACAATCTCTCCAGCATAAGTTGTCATCAGTGTTTTTGATCTTGGCCATTCTAACAGGTGTAAGATGGAATCTCAGAGTTGTTTTGATTTGCATTTCTCTGATGACTAAGGATGTTGAACATTTCCTTAAGTGTCTTTCAGCCATTTTAGATTCCTCTCTTGAGATTTCTCTGTTTAGGTCTGTACTCCATTTTTTTATTGGATTATGTGTTCTTTTGTTGTCCAATTTCTTGAGTTCTTTGTATATTTTGGAGATCAGACATCTGTCTGATATGGGGTTACCCCCCACCATTTTTTAAATAAGAACTCTGAATCTAATATCCTTTGTTTAGCTTTTCTTCTGACCACTATCCATAACAACTTGTAACCAACATTCTAAACAAAAGAAAATATCCATAGTCCATTTTTTTGGGAATGTGGGCATAGTTTTCTAGGCTACTTCCTGCTGATTGAGAGTGTTGATAATCTTATGGGAACCTAAAGAAAATTTAGAATTATGATCAAGTCATGACTGGAGTATCCTGTGGAGCTTGATTATCTCAGGGAGCAGTCTTGAATCTGTTCTGGCTGCAAAACTCAGACATCTGGGCCATCCACTCCTATTGGAGATTTCTCAGGGGGGGTCTTCCTTGATCAAACCTGATTTTTCTTAACGTGGAATGAATCCACAGCCTCTCATTTCCTGTGGAAACAAAAGCAAAACCTCTTCTCTAAAGTAACATTTATTTTGACTTCAATTTTGAAGTTAAGTTGCTTTATTTTAAACTCTATTTATTTTATTTTTATTTTTAATTTTTGGCTTTTTGATACAGGGTTTGCCTGTGTATCTTTGTCCTGGAACTCACTCTGTAGACCAGCTGTTCTCTGTTGAAATTACAGAGCTCTGTGTGCTTCTACCTTCCAAGTGTTGGGTTTAAAGGTGTGTGCCATCACACCCAACTACTCTCTTTCTTTTTCTTTTTTCTTTTAAGGACTTTATCCTTCTTTTTTCTCAGAAAGACCATCTGGCACAAAATACCCTAAGGTAGTCAAAGAATATGCATGGGAATCAATACATATGAGCGATCTAAAAGAAATTAAACAAGCAATAGTTTCTTATGGGCTACATTCACCATTTGTCAGGGAAATGGTGAAAACGTGGTCTTCAAGTACTAAGGCTAACCCACACGATTGGCTTCAATTAATCTCAGCAGTCCTGGAAAGTGGACCTCAGCTGCTTTGCAAGTGTTATTGGAGGGAGGAGGCAAAAATTTTAGAACAATAGGGGAAAGCAAATGATTTGAGACTTTTCAAGATCAAATTCTTGGCGAGGGTCATTACTCTGATCCTCAGGAACAGGCTTGCTATGAACAAACCTGTCTCTCTGTAATACAACAGCTTTAAATGCATGGGACAGGATTCAGGAACTAGGATAGAGGACTAAGTCATATATTAGGGTTAAACATGGCCAGAGAGAACCCTTTACTGAATTCTTATACAATTAGGAGTGACAGACCCTGAAGCTAGACACGTACTAATTGAATCCTTGACTTTTGAAAATGCCAACTTAGAATGTAAGAAGATGCTTGGGTCTGTAAAGGTCAGATCAGCACCCATAGATGAATGCATCTTGCATACAATGAATGTTGAAATATTTGAGTATATTACTGAAGCTTGAGTAGGAGAAGCAATTTCCAATGGTATAAGGAGACACCAAAATGCCAAATGTTTTAATTGTGGAAGAATAGGACATCTAAGAAGGGACTGCAGACAAGGAATTCCTAGGAATAATGTCTCCTATAGAACAGCAAGAATAGGAGGACTCAGCCTTCTGGCATATGTAGGAGGTATGGAAAAGACTGACATTGGACTAATTAATGTAGGTCAACAAGAGACAGACAAGGCAACTCAATACTACCGGGAAGCTCCTTGGGGGGGGCTCTCGCAGGCCCCAATGTCCAACAAGGTCCAGTCATTCCCAGCAACTGTGGAGAACATGTCTCAGCAGGAAAATTAAACAATCCAGTGCCTACTGTAAAAAAAACATACTGTTCCTGATGATGGAATAGACCTGGAAGATGAATAAAAAATTCCAGTAGGAAATAGAAAACATATATTTTGGCAGACTTCTACAAATGGTCAAAGATCAAAGCTAAGAGTGGGTATAAATGACATTGTAATTAAAGGATTACTAGACACAGGTGCAGATGTGACTTCTTTACTCCAGAATCCTGGTATCCAGATTGGCCTCTTCAAGAGGCAGATATTCAATACCTAGGAATTGGAACCCTATCTCAAGTAAAACAAAGCACAAGGTGTGTTGAATGCATAGTGCCATAAGGACAGAAAGGAAGGCTGAGGCCATATAAGGCTAATATTGCAGCAAATTTGTGAGGTCATGACCTATTGCAGCAATGAAATACCTAGGTAAACATTCCTGCATTCCCAAAAACTCATGTTTCTGGGAAGGATATTATAAAGATAGGTTACCAGCCATTCAGGCTGTGCAAGAACACAAAACAACTAGCAAACTATCAGAGGTACTAACAGCCTTGCCTTTAAAATGGTTAACTGAGAAACTCATATGGGTTAAACATGGCCTTAAACAGAAAACAAACTGCAGGTTTTAGAACACTTGGTACAGGAGCAATTAGATGCTCACCATATTGAAGAATCAACCAGCCCTTGGAATTCTCCTGTATTTGTTGTTAAAAAGAAATCTGGAAAATGGAGAATGGTGACAGATCTAAGAGCTGTCAACAAGGTTATCCAACCTATGGGCCCTCTACAGTCTGGAATTCCTCTGCCTTCTCTATTAGCAAAAGCATAGCCTCTTATTGATTTAAAGGATTGTTCTTCACTATACTTTTACAAGGAAAGGATCAAGAAAAATTTGCTTTCATAGTGCCTACTTATAATAATTCTCAGCCTATGAGGAGATACCAATGGACCATCTTCCCACAGGGAGGGAATGCTCAATAGTTCCACCCTGTGCCAATACTTTGTAAATCAGCCATTGGAAATAATATGCAAGCAATTTCCTAAGTCTATAATCTACCATTAAATGGATGACATTCTGTTATCTGACTCACATGCAGATACTTTAAAAAGAATATTTGAAGAAGTAAAAAGTTTTGCCTAAATGGGGATTACAAATTGCTCCTGAAAAAATACAAAGAGGAGATTCTGTCAATTACCTAGGTTACAAAATTAGTTTATAGAAAATTAGAACACAAAAGGCACAAATTAGAAGAGACTGATTGCAGACTCTTAATGAGGTTCAAAGATTGTTAGGAGATATTTCCAGTCTATGAATGGCTGTTGGGATAACACCTGACCAAACACCATTGCCAGCAGGGAGTAACCCAAAGGATACTCAAAGGAATCAGATCTGGCAGACAGATGTGTTCCACTTTACAGAATTTGGAAAATTAAAATATGTACACCACACCATTGAAATTTATTCAGGTTTTCAATGGGCAACTGCCTTGCACTCAGAAAAGGCTGATTCAGTAATCATGCATTTATTAGAAGTTATGGCCATCATGGGCACATCTACACAAATGAAAACAGACAACAGTCCAGCATATGTGTCTAAGAAAATGAAACAGTTTTTTGCTTATTATAATATAAAGCATATTACAGGCATACCAAATAATTCTAGAGGTCAGGCAGTTATAGAAAGATCAAATCAAACTATAAAGGATATGTTAAACAAACAGATAGGAATGGAAAATACCCCCAGAAATAGATTGCATAATGCTTTATTAACCTTGAATTTTCTTAATGCTAATTAGAAAGGAACAACAACAGCAGAGAGACATTGGATAATAGAAAAAACTTCTGAATTAAATCAGCCAGTATATTTCAAGGATGTGCTGACCTCACAATGGAAACCAGGAGATGTGCTACATTGGGGAAGGGGTTTTGCTCTTGTTTCCACAGGAGAAGAAAAGCTATGGATACCATAAAAATTGATAAAGGATTGGTTTGAAAAAGAGAAACCTCTTGAGAAAGAGAAATGATGACTCATACACAGAAGTGACAATCATACAGGTTGTAAGAAAACCTCAAAAAGGTTGGAGCAGGGTTCTGTTCTTGTCCTTGCAGGAAAATATTCATCTTCAAAGAGTGGAGAGACCTTGAATATCTAGATGCCTAAAGATAAAAAGATAGCTATCCAGAAAGAATTAACAAGCAAAGAGAAATCTGCCTTATGATGCTGTATTATCTGCATGGTAAAATTTGATTATTTGGACACATATACATCTCTACTTAATAAGAGCTGACTTTGGAGTTGGACAGTGTCTATCCATCTCTAAATCCAAGCATGTTGTTAAAAGAAAAATTCAGAATGTCTGTCTTATGTCAGGAGCCATCTGGTATGGGACAGGAAGAAGTTAGATTTTAAGGAAATATTTTACTTTTCTCCATGCCCATTTTGTTTATATCATATCTTTCATTGGATATATATCTATATGAATAATGCTTAAGTTTTCCAAAATGAACAGTAGATTTTCCTGCAGTAATCTTTGAAGCTTCCAGGAAGAAGATGGGACCCCATAACAATGGCTCCACCTGTCCTCACAGTCAGGGATACCATTTAAGGGTTGATTATTACTCGCATAGGATTGGGGTTAGGGTGGAAATTATGAAGGCCTAGAGAATCAAAAAAGGGAAGATTGAATGGGATAATAGGTAATTTAGTGTGAACTTTTTCACACTAATAATAGTAATAATAGTGAGTAATACAGTGAATACTTGTGAGCTACTATTTATGGACAATTTACACTTGTATAGTTTCTTGTATATTGATACAACTTCAAATTATATTTGTTATTTCTGTTTACAATATTTGCACACCTATGCAAAGTTATTTTGTCATATTGTATGCATGCATGTTTCTACCTCTGTTTAAGATATTTTGTATATTGATACAATTTTAGAATATATTTATCATTTTGCATTATATATTTCTATCTCTGATTAAGATATTTATACATTGTTTACATTTTTATGTCATTGTCCTCCTTTGCTGCACAGTTGTTTAAAGATTGTTTAATATTCTGATATGAAGTCTTAATCTTTATGTTATATAGGTATTAAGTATTATAGATCAATAGTCACTCATGTTTGTTATACTTTTAGTCAAACTAATTAGGTTCTTTAGATACGTAGAGATTGTATTCTGTATAGATATGTAACCTTCAACCACTTCAAAGATCTGTAAAACGTGGCATTTAAATAATTTAGGATTCTGTTGACATGAGACACGATTGCTCCTGGCAGCACCAATCTATTCCCAAGAGAGTGTTGAGCACCAAAGACACTCTACTTGGAGTTTATCTTCTTCTTGGCACAACTGACCTTTGGGCAAGAAACTGCCCGTGCCTTGACCACTGACAAAGTGCATAGTGTCTAGACTGGACAAGCAGGATACAACAAAAAAGACTGTCAAATCTTGCCAGGACAGGGTAAGACAATTTTGAAAAATTTCCTGCCTCTGAAAATGGTCTGTCAGTTACTCTAGGCCTTATCCAAAGTTGGTTGCTTCAACATTGCAAATAAGACTTTGGGTGATTGCTCAGGCAGCCAGTTGTCTCTGTCATCTACTGCATATTGAACTTTTTGCCTATTCAAGTAATATTATCTCCCTTCTCAGTCCTTTGATGGGGTTGAAGATTAGATAGTTGTAGTTACAGTCCTCTTATGATCTAGCCAAGCCATTTCCAATACAAGACTTAGACTCCTTAGGATAGAATATTTATTAAAACATTTAGCATTTGTTCCTTGCTTAATATCTTTTATGCTGGTTGTAATTCTAATCTTATACTTGATATATGTTCCTAGTGTATATAGTTTTGTATTGGGTTTGGAGCTCTCTTATTTAAACAGAAGTGGGAGGTGCTGTGGGAGCTCCTTCTGCTCCTTTAGCCAAAAGCCTTTAAGATACCAGCCCACTTGGGTGTGGTCTCTTATACTATAAATGTGGCTGTAAAACGTGCACTTGCTCTCCTGCTTACGGCTGTCACTCCCAGCTGCTAGACTCTGTTCCTGTTCCCTGTTCATGCAGAGGATTGTGGATTTAGGACAGTGATCTGTAAGTCTTCCCTAAGTAAATAATCCTTTATTATATATACATAATTCTGAAGTAGTGTGAGATTATTTTGTATCTTCCTGCCATCACACCTGCCTCTGCCTCCCAAGTATTGGGATTAAAGTCATGTGCCACCACTGCCTGGTGGGCATCCTCATCTTTGCTGACATTATGGAAATGTCTTTTGCATAGCTATCCCATTGCAAGTGTTCTTAATTTGTATTGCTTCCTTGCCAAAAAACTTTCACAGTATTGGAGACTATAACCAAAGTAATAAATTCAACACCATTTCTTAAAGCTATTCCTACCATGTATGTATCCTAGGCTTTCAGCCTTACTCCTGTCTATATGCATATGCTTCCCCTTATTCTAGTTTCTTCCTCCTTCTCTGTTTTTTCAAACTCAAGGTCTTGAAGTCCAGCCCAACAGTGGATCATAAAAGCAGTTGAAGGGGTAATACCAGCACATTTAAAAAAAATTCTAAGCATATGGTTTACAATAAACCTAAGTTCACAAAACGTGTTCTAGTTGTGTTTGTGGGCGTCACACTTAAAGTTTGTTTCTCATGTGGGCACTGTTCTAACCTGAAAGATTTTTGTTGGTTTTCAGGGACTAACCACAACAAAAATTACCTCTCGCCAGGGTAAAGGCATGGGGATTTAGAAATATAGTAAAGAATATGAAGATGCAAATAAAAATAATAAAACAGAGAAACATATAGGATAGTATCAGTAGGAAATTCCAGTGAGTACTGAAAATTCGCCAGTGTTTAATTTCCAACTGCTTAAAATACCCCAGACCCCAAAGGTAGGAGTAAGACAAAAGACTGCATTAACATGATACAAGGAACTGAACATACCAATTGAAAGTTGTGGGCTACATTAATAGTTAAACATTCTGTTGCTAGAACAAAACAAGTCACCAAGTCATGCTCATGCCCTAGACCAAAACACTCTATAGGCAAACCATTTCCTGGGTGGAATTGGTGTAGGAGGGTCCTTCTGTATTTATGTTGCTTTTATTGGTTAATAAAGAAACTGCCTTGGCCTTCTGATAGGGCAGGACTTAGATAGACAGGATAAAGAGAACAGAATGCTGGGAAGGGGACTGAGCCAGAGAGAGCCGCCCACCATGAAGACACGCTAAATCTTTCCCGGTAAGCCACGACTCGTGGTGACACACAGATTATTAGAAATGGGTTAAACAAATATGTGAGAGTTAGCCAATAAGAGACTAGAGCTAATGGGCCAGGCAGTATTTCAATGAATACAGTTTCCGTGTAATTATTTCGGGTACACACCGGGAGCCGGGTGGCACAAGGGGCCCTGCACCGGGAACGCAGCCCAAGCCCCTCATTACTACATGGAATCCCACATTATCTCCATTAAGGGAACTGGAACTTACTTGGATCCTTAGACTTTTGTTTGAGATAGGAACAATCTACTACTCTATTCCTGGAGCACAAGGTCTGGCAATTAGCCACACCTGTTGACAATAACCTTGAGAGAGCAGAACTCTTTGACATCTAAGTGGGGCCTTTTTTGAGGTAGAAGAACAATACCCTTGAAGGAACTAGAGGAAAGTCCCAACTCTCTGACCTTTTGTCAACATGGAAACAGGCTCACACTTTCGGGCCTCCACAATTGATAGACTTGTGCTTTATTTCATTATTGTTACCATTTTTTAAATTTTTAAATAATTTTAAAACAATTATTTTATTTGTCAAATGAATCAGACTGAATGGAAGGCATTTTGGAATTACAGACTGTGTGGAATCCAGCAATAGCACATAAAGAAGGCTTGCCTCCATCGACACAGTTTCACAGCCTTACCATGGGGCAGTGGATGGCAAGGTAACGCTGTTCCCTCCTGACTGGCACATGAGTCGCTATAGAATAACTCTGGGTCAATTTCTTGTCAGAATTAAGAAGAGCCAATGACACAGTCTTAGACCTGTGGACTAAATGAACATCCTTTCCTTACAAATTATATGTGTAATGGTAAAAATAAAATGGCACGGTTCCCTGAGGGTCAGCTAAGGGCCAGCAGCAGAGGGCAGCAGACCATGATGGGTAGCAGGTCCCAGGCAGGGAGCTGCACAGTGGATGAGAGACCTCGGTGGGCCAGATGGTCCCACAAGGAGCCGCAGTGCGTGAAAGACAGAGACAGATAGGCATGCCATGCAAAAAAGTGGATATTTATTTAGTGGGTTATGAAGGGGATAGGAAAAAGGGGAAAGGGGGAAGGGGGAAGAGCAGAGAGAGAGAGAGGCAGAGAGAGAGAGAAAGAGAAATGAGGGGAAAGGAAAGGAGAAGCTATCTCTGAGAGAGAGAGAGGAGCTCAGTCGGAAGGAAGATCCACTTGCCTTGGCGGGTGGGGGAGGGGGTGAGTGGGGCTTATCTCTTAAAGGGACAATACAGACCATTACAATATAACCTTGGGCATTTTATTACAGCAATGGAGAGCCGACTAAACAGTTGCTTTCTAGCTTGTATGTTCTCAGTCAAACTGGGCATCCCCCCTGCCCCCGCAGTCTGTCCTCCTCTCCATTACCACCTACTGTGGTCTGGATAGGAAGTATTCTCCAAAAGGGCTCAAGAACAGAAGACTTGGTCCTTATAAGTAGCTTTCACCCATGGGACTTTGAGGCGATAAAGGGGCCATGAGGAGTTCTGCCTTCATTGGTTTTTTGTTGATGGATTCAGGTTTTGAAAAGGCTAACGAGGAGCTAATAAATCTGTGGAAGATGTGGCCCAGGTAGAGCAGTGGATCACTGGAGGCCACTCCCGTCTTGTCTGTCACACTGTCTGGCTTATTCACCATGAAATATGCAACTTCACTCCATAGCATCCTCTGCGCCTGATACTCAGCTTCAGGAGACCCTGAGCAATGGAACCAGCTGACCATGGACCAAGACTCTGAGTCAAAATCAGTTTTTCTCCTTTGAACTTTTCTCAGGTATTTGTACCAATGATAGCTAAATATCCATCTCTCTCACTTTGATCAATGCAGGAACCTCTCAACTAGTGTCCAGATGCTGCCCTTGCTCCCCTAAAACATATTGTCAAGACAGTGGCAAATAGTTTCATGTAAAATCTAAATTAGGCCATGTCACTCAACCGCTGCAATCCCCTATAGATCACAGCAAAGGTTGGCTGATTAAACTGGAGAAATGGCTCAGTACTTAAAATGCTTTTTTTGTTGTTGTTTTTTGTTTTTGTTTTTTAAACAGGGTTTCTCTGTGTAACAGCCCTAGCAGGTCCTAGACCAGGCTGACCTCGAACTCACAGAGATCTGCCTGAGATCCACCTGCCTCTGCCTCCCAAGTGCTGGGATTAAAAGCATGTGCCACCACCACCCAGCCCTAAAGTGCTTTTTGTACAAGAGTGAAAACCAGAATTTGAGTCCCCAGAACCCACACAATTGCCTGGCAAGCTCAGCAGTCCAGCCTTGCGATGAGGAGATGGGGATTCCCCAGAGTAAGCTGGCTAACAAAACGAGCCATGTAGGGAAGCTATGGGTTTGGTTGAGAGATCCTGCTTTAGTGAAAGTGGGAGACTGCTCGTACAACCTCTACAGCTTTGGAACTGACCTGACTGGGGCGGTGGGAAGAGCAAAATGACAGCTACACTTAGAGGAAAGCTGTGATTGGTGGGCTGTGGGTTCTGAAGGAGAAGAGAGGAAAGCTGTGATTGGTGGGTTGTGGGTTCTGTGGAGAAGAGAGGAAAGCTGTGATTGGTGGGCTGTGGGTTCTGTGGAGAAGAGAGGAAAGCTGTGATTTGGGAACTCTGGGTTCTGATGTAAAAGCTGCAGAGGCCCAGACACTCAGTGGCTTTATTACACACCGCTGAGGGAGGAAGTGGGTTTGCTGATCCTGATAGGGGTCTTTGTAGGGGAGCAGTCTCAAGCTGCTCTCATCCAGGAGGAGGAAACTGTGGTTGACGCTTTCTGCATTGTCAGTTTGCTCACCTTTACTTGGGTCTTCATCTGTTCCCCATAGAGGAGAAAGAAAGGATGGTCCCCAGCATCAGCCCAGGACTCCACATGCGCCCACAGAATTATGGGCTATTTTAAGATGTAAGAAAGACGGTGGTGGTGCACGCCTTTAATCCCAGCACTTGGGAGGCAGAGGCAGGCGGATCACTGTGAGTTCGAGGCCAGCCTGGTCTACAAGACCTAGTTCCAGGACAGGCTCCAAAGCCACAGAGAAACTCTGTCTAGAAAAAACAAAAAAGAATGTAAGAAAGAGTTAATAAGAAGCCTGAGCTAATAGACCAACACCAGTTTATGATTAATGTAGACCTCTGTGTGTTTCTTTGGGACTGAACCCTCTGACAACAAACAAGGGAGAGCTTGAACTTCTGCTCTTCCTCCCTCCACTTCCGTAAAGCTGGGATTGCAGGCATATGTCACTGCACCAGGTTTATGCAGTGCTGAGGATCCAGTTCATGATTTTCTGCAGCTGGCACAAGCATTCTACACCGAGAGAGCTCGTCCCCAGCCCTCGGCTTGGCGGATGGTGCCTTCTTGGTGCACCCTTTCTTTCCTTTTCACAGGTTAAAGAGGCATAGTCTTAAAATCCGCCCTCATGACTTCTTTGTCTCCTAATGTCGCATCTGTCAAAGTGAATACATCGAGAGTGGTTCCAACACACGAACTTTGAGGGACACTGAATCTACACTGTAGCACCAACTACAGAGCTCATTGTATTTTCTAGACTGGTTTGGGGAAACATTTTATGGTGAAGTGTGGTGTGATATTTTGCTTGCGTTTTGACAGATAAAGATTGCTTGAAGTCAGAGGGCAGAGCTAGCCACTACTGTAGGTTTGGAGGACTGTAGACAGAGAGACAGGAAGTGATGCGTGGAGGTGGAGAGAGGATCTCAGTCCTTTTATGGATGCAGAAAAGTAGAAGGCAGCTAGCAGTTGCTCCCAGTTCTCAAATCTTCCAGGTTTTTATCCCAATATCTGACTCCTGTTTTTTATTAATTAAGATTAACTAGACTTACACTTCAGTGAAGATATCCTCATCTTCCAAAACAGACATTATTGACATCTGTGCACATAAATGCATGTATGCTGTATTTAGTCAAGGTTCTCTAGAGAAACAGAATATCTGTATGTGGGGTGGGAGGATTTATTAGAATGGCTTACTGGCTGTGGTCAACTAGTCCAGCAATGACTGTTTACCAACAGAAGGTCCAAGAATCCTGAAGCTTTTCAGTCCGTGAGGCTGGGTGTCCCAACTGATCTCCATTATATATCAGAATCCCCAAGAAGTAGGCTCTAATGCCAGTGAAGGAATGGACTTGCCAACAAGAGCGAAAACTTCCCTCTTCCATGTCCTTTATGTGTGTTGCCACCAGAAGGTGTGGCCCCGATTAAAGGTGGATTGCCTCACCTCAAAAGATCCAGATTAAAAGTGGGTCTTCCCCCGCCAAATGATTTAATTAAAAACAATCCCTCACAGGTGTACCCAGCCCCACTTGGGTTTTTAGCTAATTCCAGATAGTCAAGTTGACAACCAAGAATGGCCATCACACATGCTTACACATAGATATTAAGGAGTCATTTGACTAATTCCACTTAGCGTATTTGAAGGCTTACACATATGACAGCCCTTAGAGTGCAGCTGTTGCAGTATGTAGGCTCTATCCATGCTCCACTTTGCTTGCCTGTGGAGAGTCAGAAAGGAGGACTATGGCCATTTTTGCCTAAGTATTTTTATTCAGTTTCAGAAACTGCATTTTGTTTTTTTAATGAACTAGAAATGAAATAAACATACTTTATATTCCCTAAAAATTTTCATTTTTAAAATCTTTTAAGTAAGGGTGGCTTGCAATTCTGAAAGCGTGAATTAGGTATAATTCTTCAGGAAACTTCATAAAACAGACAATAATCAAGAAACCTAACTCATCTACTGATTTCCCAAGAGACAGACTCACAGATCGTATTCTTTTTTTTAAAGAGGGGAAAAAGGTACTTTCAGCTTCTCCCTTTCTGATTTAATGCTTAGAGTTTAAAAAGAGAAATCAAGTTTCTTGAGAAACGCTGTTGTCTTCCCTGTCTCACTGGAGGAGAGGCTAAGGGACAGCTCACTGTTTGAAATGTGTCAGCACTCACAAACTGGAGACTCACAAGATGTTTTCTCATAGAACCATGTGCTTTGAGGAGGTGAAAATTATTGGCTCCATTTTAGAAACGGGAAAAATTGGAAGACAGGAAAGCTGAGTTATTTTTAGAATTCTGAGAAACAGAGGCTGCATCTGTGGGTTTTGTACTGATTGTTCTTACATTCCACATTAATGGTTTGTTTGGCTGTTTGTTCATTTTGAGAGGAGGTATCCTGGAGCTCAGGCTGGCCTCAGAGACACCAAAGGAGAAGCAGTGTGTGGGCCAGCTGCTGCTGTTTGCTTGTGCTAGTGCTTTGGGAAAACACGCCACTCTGCCCTCCTCATAGCATGGTTTAGTCCCCTGTTCACATTCGCGGTACTCAGTCCAACTTCACACAGAGGGTAGAAGCAAAATGATCCCATGGGTGGATAGGGGATGGATACATGGACAAATGAACGGATAGAGTTAAAAAATAAAGCAAGTTTGTCTGTGTGTGACAGGAAGAGAGAGAGAGAATTTGTGTAAAGGTGTACTTTTTACTGAGTATGCTCAGCTCCGTGTGTGTGTGTGTGTGTGTGTGTGTGTGTGTGTGTGTGTGTATCTGTCTGTCTATCCAGGAACTGACTTTAGGCATGTTTTTGTCTGTCTGTCTAGGGATTGACTTTGGATGTGTTCCTTTATTGCCCCCAGTCATGACCAAAGGCAACTTTGGAAAGGGTTTATTCCTTTTTATTTATTTATTATTTGGGGGGTTTTTCTTTTTTTTGAGACAGGGTTTCTCTGTAGCTTTGGAGCCTGTCCTGGAACTAGCTCTTGTAGACCAGGCTGGCCTTGAACTCAGAGATCCGCCTACCTCTGCTTCCCGAATGCTGGGATTAAAGGCTTGTGCCACCACCACCTGGCTGAAAAGGGTTTATTTTATCTTACAGCTTGTACATCATCAGGACCCAAGATGGGAACCTGGGATCAGGAAGCTTACTGGATGGCACCCCATGTTTTGCTCTGCTTGCTTTCTTTATTTTTTATTTATTTATATTTTATGTCTAAGCAGTCTGCATGTATACATACACACCAGAAGAGAGCATCAGATCCTATCATAGATGGTTGTGAGCCACCATGTGGTTGCTGGGAATTGAGCTCAGAACCTCTGGAAGAGCAGCCAGTGCTCTTAACCACCAAACCATCTCTCCAGCTCCCTTAGCTTGCTTTCTCACACAGCCCACAACTACCTGGCCTGGGATGGCACCATCCACAATGGGCTGGGCCCTCACACATCAATCACTAATTAAGAAAATACCCTACAGAGTTTCCTACAGGGCAATCTTGGGGAGGCATTTTCTCAATTAAGATTTCCTCTTCCCAGATATGTCTAGGTTTGTGTCACACTGAAGAAAAAAACACACACAAGATAAATAAATAAATAAATAAACAAACAAACCTAATTAGCTCACTCCTCAGCTTATTTATTTGATTTTTTATTGTTTTGAAACAGGATCTTTCAGTAAGCCTGAAGCTCACTGCTTTGACTAAACTGTCTGGACATTAGATTTCAGGGATCTGTGTGACTCTGTTGCCGAGGCACACACAAATGCCCAGCTTCTCAGACAGGCACTGGTGATCCGAACGCTCAGCTTCTCAGACAGACACTGGTGATCTGAACACCCAGCTTCTTACATAGGCACTGGGGATCTGAACTTGGGTCTTCATGTTCATGGTAATCATAAAATTACCACTCACCCAACAGGTTTTCAAATTTCTTATGACCTGGCTGTCTGACTAATTGTAGTTTTAAGCATGTATTCTGTATTTGGTCACATAGTACTTTATCTTTGTAGACAACATAAAAGTTGTAGCAAAAGTTTCTTAAAGTTTTTATAACTGTACAGAAAATAAAGCCATGAGATAATTTCCCTTCCCTTTGCTTTCTTTGCTGTTGACTTGCTCATGTAGGAGTTCCTTCTGTTTATGTGTTGCTTTCATTGGATGAATAAAGAAACTGCCTTGGCCTAGTTGATAGGACAGAACTTAGGTAGGCAGAGTAGACAGAACTGAATGCTGGGAAGAAGGGCAGAGTGGCAGAAGCCATGGATCTCCTGCCTGAGATGGATGCTGGTTAGAATCTTGCTGGTAAGCCACAGTCATGTGGCAATACACAGATTTAACAGAAATGGGTTAAATTAAGATGTAAGAATTAGCCAATAAGAAGTTAGAGCTAATGGGCCAGGCAGTGTTTAAATGAATACAGTTTCTGTGTGATTATTTCGGGTGTAAGCTAGCCCGGGGGCTGGGACAAACAAAGGGCTCCCGCTCTCCTTGCAACAACTTGCTCCAGAAAATGCACCTAGATGATCAGCTAGGGGGTTCCAAAGAAATTAATCACAATTTCACAAGGGCATTAGACAAGTTTTCTGACTAAAAAGTAATACACAAATTAAAAAGTGATACACAAATGGAATTGAAAGATAAACTCTACAAAGATAATATAAATTCAAATAAAAATATTTTGTTGTGTATGTCCGAAAAAAAAGAAAGAAAAAGAAAAACTCAGTAGAGATTTAGTTGTGTAAGACTTTAAATGGATGTTAACACAAAAAATAATTTCGTTCAGTAATTTCTAACTAGCTAGTCGCAGAACATTAGCTGAAGTTGAGGGCTCAGACAGCTTTAAATATGTCAGAGTAGCCTGTAGAGAGGTTCCCCAGAGCACCTCTGTAGGAGAGCCGAACAGCATCATGGGAGGGACAGTGAGCAATGCAGACAACCTCTAGGACAATTCTAGACTTGAAGCCACCAAGAAACAAGAAACCCTTGGCATCTTTCATGGGCGACTTGGCTGCTAGAAAGAGTTCTGTCAAAGTGTGGGGGAGGGGCGGGGACGACTATGACATAGAGCTCAGGCTGGCGCTCGAGCACAGCACTGAGGTCCGAGAGGGAGGAAAGCTCTTAAGAGACATGTGATCCACTTCTAGCTGGCTTCCGGTCAGGCCCTCAAAACCGCAAGCCAAATTCCCAGGGAGAGAAAAGCTGCAACAGAGAGGAAGTTAGCTGAAGAAAGAGCTGTGGTCACGGGGGCACTGGGAGAGATCCTTCACTTTTAAACAGATAACTCTGCCACTCTTGGAAGAGTAGAAGAAGGGGTACAGCTGTGCCTGAGGGGACCATGGTAGGTAAGAGAAGGGGGGGGTCATCGGGCAGCCAGCAAAGATGAGCCTTGACGCCTGAGAAGATGAACATCCAGGCTACCAGCCAAGAAGCAGAGCTAAGAAGAAAACCACACTTTACACTCTGTGGTCATCAGCAAGCAAGAGGCACTCTGTCCTCTACCATGTGACTGCCCGTTACTCGCCAAACCTGCTGCTTTCACCCGCTCTAGTGAATAACCATGCTGGCTTCTAGAAACTTTCACTAAGCACGCAAATGAAGCCTGGTGTGTGGCGCTCCTGGTAGAGGCATCAACAAGAGCTTTCCTGGAGCCTGGCAGTCCAAAGTCAGCCTGGGCAATGTCCAGAGACCCCGTCTAGATAAACAGATAGACAATAGTTTAGTTTTCTGAAACCCACACACAAATAAGACAGTATTGAATATTTCTTTGTGTTTGTCAAGGTAGAGGCAATTATAAAGTTATTTGACTTGAATATTAAATTTCATCCCTATGTAATGAACTGCAGATGTTTTACAATAAAATCAACAGACAGCAATTAGATGAATGGCCCCGTAGCATGCTTTCAGTCTCATTAATTGAGAAATATCAGACTAACAGTCTGGAGTATTACTCCAATAAGCCAGAATATTTTTTTGAGGAAAAATACAGAAAACTACATACAGCCAAATGATTAAACCAACAATAATTTCAATAATATTTATAATACTTACAATAAATGGAAAATGTATAATACTGAAGGGGGAAAGATAAGTGCAGAAATAAAGATTGATTTAAAAAGCCTAACATAGGAATTGGAGAGATGGCTTAGCAGTTACACTTACTGCTCTTCCAGAGGATCTAAGTTCAGTTCCCAATTCCCACATTAGGCAGCTCACAAACACCTATAACTCCTGTTCCAGATATGATGGCCTCCAAGGACACCTGCACTTAAGTGAACACATGCACGTGCACACACACACACCAAAATAATAAAAATAAAATTTTACATTTTTTAAATTAGAAAAAAAGTTATAGAGGCAGAGGCAGGCAGATCTCTGTGAGTTCAAAGCCAGCCTGGTCTACAGCTAGTTCCAGGAGAGGCTCCAAAGCTACAAAAAACCCTCTGTCTCAAAAAACAAACAAACAAACAACCCCCCCAAAAAGGTATATAAGACAAATGATTTTTTCTTCTTTGATTTCCTTATATAAATTTTCTTATATAAATTTACCCTACATAAATTTATCCTAAATTACTGTGTGTGTGTGTGTGTGTGTGTGAAAGAGAGAGAGAGAGAGAGAGAGAGAGAGAGAGAGAGAGAGAGAGAGATTGATTTGAGACAGGTAGTCACTCTGTAGCCCAGAATGGCCTGGGACTCACTATATAGTTTAGGCCTCAAACTTATAACAATCCCCCTGAGCCATCACACCCAGCTTTAACTTTCAAAACTTCATAACAGAGGGGGCTTTGGAGGGGGGAGGAGGGGGGAGAGAAGAAGGGAAGGAGAGAGAGTGTGTGTGTATGTATGTGTTCTTATCAGGCTTTGAATTGAAAAATCTAGAATAAACAGCTGTTCTAGCTCTGGTTCAAGAAAGTTTCTGCCTTAGCCTGTAAACCGTGCCTCCCCTCCCGTATGGTATGAAATAGGTGTGTTAAAGTTGGACATGGTGGCACCCTTCTGTAATCTGAGTACTAGGAGACAGAGGCAGGAGGCAAATTCAAGGCCAACCAGGGCCATGGAGCAAGAGCCTGTCTCAAAAGAAACAAAACAGGCAAAATAAAAATAAAAATGGAGAATGGTGTGCTTGTTACCCTTTTTGCTAAGCAAAGCTTAATAAAAAGCAAAAACAGAAAAATTAAAAGTTATAGTTTCAACCCCAGGAGACTTTGTACATTTGTACACATGATCCTTTTAGACACTAGAATCATCTTCTCATGATAAGTGTAGGAATCAACATTACTATGTTCCTGGTATTAATTATCCTTTAAAATTTGTGTCTGTTTTTTGATCAATAGGTTCAAAACACTTCTGAATGGCAATCCCGGTCGTAACTTTCATGACTGTCTTTATCTAATGTGGGAGCTGGCCAAGCCCCAAAGATCAAGCCTGCTGTTTAGCTGATGCAGCAGGACGGTGTCACGTGGTATCAGCTGACTCATATACTGAGTCAGGCAGTCAACCAGCTGCTAAATCGGGCCTACAGAATGACGCTCCGGTACCAGCATAAGAACAGACAGGAGGACCAATGGAACCAAATAGAAGACCCAGATATCAATCCACACATCTTCGAACACCTGATCTTTGATAAAGAAGCAAAAAATATCAAATGGAAGAAAGAAAGCATCTTCAACAAGTGGTGCTGGCATAACTGGATATCAACATATAGAAAAATGAAAATAGACCCATATCTATCACCACACACAAAACTCAAGTCCAAATGAATCAAAGACCTCAACATAAAGCCAGCCACAATGAACCTTATAGAAGAGAAAGTGGCAAGTACACTTGAACATACTGGCACAGGGAACCACTTCCTACATAGAACCCCAGCAGCACAGACACTGAGAGAAACAATTAATAAACAATTAATAAATGAAACTGAAAAGCTTCTGTAAAGCAAAGGACACGGTCAATAAGACAAGATGACAGCCTACAGAATGGGAAAAGATCTTCACTAACCCCACATCAGACAGAGGTCTGTTCTCCAAAATATACAAGGAACTCAAGAAATTGGACACCAAAAAATCACATAATCCAATAAAAAAAAGTGGAGTACAGACCTAAACAGAGAACTCTCAGCAGAGGAATCTAAAATGGCTGAAAGACACTTAAGGAAATTTCAACATCCTTAGTCATCAGAGAAATGCAAATCAAAACAACTCTGAGATTCCATCTTACACCTGTAAGAATGGCCAAGATCAAAAACACTGATGACAACTTATGCTGGAGAGGTTGTGGGGAAAAGGGAACACTTCTGCATTGCTGGTGGGAATGCAAGCTAGTACAACCCCTATGGATGTCAGTGTGGCGATTTCTCAGAAAGTTAGGAAACAACCTTCTTCAAGACCCAGTAATACCACTTTTGGGTATATATCCAAAGGATGCTCAATCTTGCCACAAGGACTTGTGCTCAACTATGTTCATAGCAGCTTTGTTTGTCATAGCCAGAAACTGGAAACAACCTAAATGCCCCTCGATTGAAGAATGGATAAAAAAACATGTGGTACATTTACACAATGGAGTACTACACAGCAGAAAAAAATAACGACAGCTTGAATTTTGCAGGAAAATGGATGGAGCTAGAAAGCATTATTTTGAGTGAGGTAACCCAGACACAGAAAGACTATTATCACATGTACTCACTCATAGGTGGTTTATAAACATAAAACAAAGAAAACCAGCCTACAAACCACAATCCCAGAGATCTTAGACAATAATTTGGACACTAAGAGAGACTTACGTAGATATAATCTACACGGGAAGTAGAAAATATAAAAAGACAAGATCTCCTGAGTAAATGGGGAGCATGGGGACCTTGGGGGAGGGTTGAAGGGGGAGGGGAAAGGTAGGGAGGGGAGAAGAGAAAACTGTAGAGCTCAATAAATATCATGGAAAATAAATAAATAAATAAAAGAAAATGGAAAAAAAAAAGAATGACGCTCCACTGTAAAACTACAGATGTCAAAACTCAAGAGATATCCCTGGGTAGGGATGCCCATGGGTGTGGTCACATACCAGCACAGCGGGTCAGTCGGTCAGATACTCCATGGCAGAAGATCCTGACGGCTTCATCGTTAGAACCCTTCTAGAATGTCCTATTTATCTCCTTCTAATTTAGAGCCATGTCATGGTGTACCTGTTATAAATAGTAACCAGATCATAATAGCTGTCAGGAAATTCAATAAAATGTAGCAAGTTATCAAACCTCATTCCTTGAGAATCACCCCCAACTTGCAGGCAGTGTCGGACATGAGACCAATCTTGGAATTAACTTCTAGCACATAGATAACGTATTAGCCAACAGTGTGGCCACATCTGGCCCTCCAGGCATAGTTTGCCAACCTCTGTTCTAGCTCATTAAAGTATCTGTGCATGCAAGAACATGCTTGTATTCATAGCCTCCCTAGTCCACCAGTCAAAAGGAATCTGTATACATACCACCATGTGGTTGCTGGGAATTGAACTCAGGACCTTTAGAAGAGCAGCCAGTGCTCTTAACCTCTGAGCCATCTCTCCAGCCCCCTAAAATATTTTTTAAAGCCCTCAGAAAATACTGTAGAATTTTCCTAGGAAACAGAAGGAATTTGCACCTTTAGCCCATAGACAAAGAAACTTCAAACAACATCTGTTTTAATGTACAAATATTTGGCTATGTGTCTTAATGGGTAACACATCTTTCCAAGCTTGTCATTGAGACCTTAAAGATAGAAACTGATACAGCACTAATCCAAACCACCCTCAGGGACTCCGTCTCTAGGCTGCAATGCAGGGCTGAATTGCCACCCTCTTCTTATGCTGAGAAGGCCAGCATTTAGAGGTGACCTGACTGGAGCCACAAAGGAATGAAGAAAGGGCAGACACACAGACACATGCACAGAAAAGCTGGGATCAGGTGAGGCACGTGCTCTATGGGGACATGGCAGCACAGTCCAGAATATCACCCCATTTATTTGATGCATCTTGATACAGCTCATCTCAATAAGGGGTAAGTCTCAGACTGCCAGCATCTGGGGGAGGAAGTAGTGCTTGATAGTTTTTGCATACACTGGTTTTAGCTAAAGGTCAATAATTTGTAACATCTGTACTCGGACTTAAAGGAAGACATTGTCATTTCCCTGAGCCTGACCTGAAATGGCTTTGCCATTGGGTTCCTTAACATGATTGTGCTTGTGCCAATAATACATTCACTATGACGGGCGGTAGTGGCACACACCTTTAGTCCCAGAATTCGTGAGGCAGAGACAGGCAGATCTCTGTGAGTTTGAGGCCAGCCTGGTCTACAGAGATAGCGCCAGGACAGGCGTCAAAGCTACAGAGAAACTCTGTCTCGAAAACAAACAAAATACATTCACTCAAGACTTCATCCACTCCCCACATAATTGCCTCACAGTGGGACATGTATTTCAATATGGTTAGCCCATAGTGTGTTCAATAGGAACACACTCGGACATAGTTAAGCCAACAGTCAATTCCATATAAATGTGTGTGTGTGTGTGTGTGTGTGTGTGTGTATCTCCCACACTTTCACCAGTTTCATCTCCTAGACTATTATGAGGTAAGTGTTTTACAACAGTAGTAGAGCCCACTTGTATTTTAGCTATTGATAGGCCTACTGAGGGATGCTCTCCACTCAGCCCAGGTATTCCCACAGCTCCTACTAGCCTGACTCCAGGGGAAGAGGGAGAACAGGAAACCACACCTACTCTATTCCAGCTGTGGGCACAGACCCATTCTTTTGTTCCCCACAACACAGATAACATGCGCTTCACTGAGTACTTGAAAAGTAGTTTTTCTGCTTCAATTTTCATGTGTGTGTGTGCATGCATGCATATATGTGTGTGTGTGTGTGGTATGCATGTGAGTGTATGTATGTTTTCATGTGTGGGGCATGTGTGGAGGCCCGAGGTTTATGTCTGGAATCATCCTCAATTACTCTTCTACTTATTCAATGTGGCAGAATCTCTCAATCAAACTCAGAGGCCATGGGCTCCAGCTACTATCACTAACCGGCTTGTTCTACAGATCCTCTGTTCTGACTGTGAGCGTGGAAATACAGGCAGATCCTCTGTTCTGACTGTGAGCGTGGAAATACAGGCAGATCCTCTGTTCTGACTGTGAGCGTGGAAATACAGGCAGTCCTCGTGCTTCTGGAGCAAGTGTTTGAACCGTAGAACCATATCCTCATTTCATGCATGAAACATATTAAAGGAGCACAGGAACATACGCAAATGAGAGCTATAAAGTGGAAATGTACGTTTGCTCTAGAACCAATCAGCTCTTGCCTGGCACAGAGACTTTCCTAGCACTGACTTCCCTCATTAGCCCTTAATAGGCCACAGATGGCCAAGGTCATCTGACAGTCCACAGCCCCCTACAGAGTAGAGGAGAAACAAAGGGAGGAGTCCTCTGACCCCCAGCCCAAGCCTTCCCTATTTCCTTCTCCGGGATTAGATTGCTGTTCTGTTACTCTTTTCAGGTGAGGTTCTCCATCTTTATCCCCAGGAATCTTACTGCAGACTTTACTGCCCAGCTCACAGTAGACAGCAGCCGTCCAGGGCAGCCTCGCTTGCCTCTTTCCTTCAGGTGTGCCCAGAGGAAATTAGAGCTACAGATTTCCTCTGCGTGGTCCAGTCTCATGATTTCCTGTGGGGAAATAACTTAATCAAAAGGCATATCTCAGAAACAATTCTTTTTGAGTCAGTAGGAAGGTTCCCCGTTTTGCTCGGTAGCAGCCTCATTCCAGAAAGAACAACGCAATGAAGATTGCTAAACAAAGCTAAACCCAACCAGGAGCACAGAGCTCCTGCAATGACCAAGCATTGTTAATAACATGACTTTAAAAGTTCACAAAGGGCAGAAGAGATGGCTCAGCACTTAAAAGCATTTGCTCCACTTGGAGGAGACCTATTCCTAGCACCCACATGGTAAGCTCATCACTACCTGGGGCTCCAGTTCTAGGGAATCTGGCCTCCATGGGCACTAAAACAGCTACATGGTGCACAGACCTACGAGCAGGCAAAACACACACATAAAATAAAAATAAAAAACCTTGAAAAATAAATAAAACTTGTCAAAAGTAACCATACCTAGAAAAACTGGCATGACTCTAGACTGAAGGACAAATTCCAGTTCCCCCAAATGCAGATCCCTAGTGGTCCTCAGACTTCAATGGGTCCCCCAAAGCGTGGGTTACACTGATATGTGTACAACTGTTGAGTCTTGGCTGAGAGGAGTCCCTGCTGGTTTAGATGTACAGAAAGTCAGTTAATTCTACAGAGTCCAAAGTCCAGACACCCTGTGAAAACCAGGTTCTTCTTTGCTCTTCAAATACCACATGGCTCTCTCCTGGGCAATATTTTATTTTCATTTATTCTACAATAGAAATACACTTTCACCCTCGAGTTGTCTGAAAAAATAGGCACATCAATACTGCATGAGTTATGCAAACAAAAAATAGATGAATGGAGCTAAAATACCTGAAGTAGAGCTTATTGAGTATCAAGCATTGCTACCTTATAAGAACCATTACGGCAGCATGGGCTGAGGCCTGAGATATGGGCTAGTCTATCTATGAAAGAGTTACTTTAACCACAAGGTATGTATTTAATTAGTATTTTTAGAAAGCATGATCAAAACCAAAACAGTACAAAAATTTAAAACATATTTTGGGGCTTATAAACTATCTCTTTTCTAATGCATTAGTGCCTATAGCTTTTATTAATCCTAAGATTATTTTACAATGATTTTCATAGATTCTTTTTTTAAAAACATTTTATTATTTTTTTTTGAGAATTTCATACAATGCATTTTGAACATATTCTCCTCTCCCCTCTGAACACCTCCCACAACCTCTCTGCCCATTCTCCCACACCTTCCCACTCAGCTTTGAGTTTTCTTTCTTTCTTTTTCTTTTTTTTTTTTCTTCCTTCAAGTCCAACTAGTCCTGCGAATGGCATCTATCCTGGTAAGTTACAGGGTCACATCATTAAGGAAACCTGATTTGTGCTCCCCATCAGCTATCAAATGCCAAGATTCTCAGCTAGGGTGGGGTTGATAGCCACCTTGCCCTACGGTGATTTGTGTGAAAGGTCACTATAGGGTCATAGATTTTAATGCTTGGTCCCCAGTTGGTGGGACTATTTGGGACGGACTTGGAGGCGTGGTCTTGGAGGAGCTGCGTCTCTGGGGGCAGGCTTTGAGGTTTCAAAAGCCCACACCACTGCCAGTTAGTGCTCTGTGTCTCAAGATGTGAGCTCTCAACTATTGCTCCGGTACAATGCCTGCCTGCTGCCATGCTCCCCACCACGAAGGTCGTGTGCTCTAACCCTCTGCAATGCTAAGTTCCAAATAAACTTTTTCTTCTATAAGTTGCCTTGGCCCTGGTGTCTTATCACAGCAACAAGAAATAGCTAATGTTCCTCTCACCCTGGGATTTTGTCTGGCTTGAGCTTGTCCGGGTCCTGTGCGTACTGTCACTGTGAGTCCAAGGGTACAACTGCCCCGTTGTGCCCGAAAAACATTATTTCCTCTATGATCTCTGCAATCGGGCATCTACAGTCGTTCCACTCCGTCGTCTTTGAACCACCCTGAGCCTTTGGTGATGTGTATGTCCCACTCAGGGCTGAGCACCCTGCAGTATCTGACTCAGAAGTTCTTAAGATGGATGCTATTTTAAAATTGTGTTTTGATGAGGAAACGGGGAGACGTTGAGAGCGCTCACTTGCTGTGAAAGCGAGAGGATCCGAGTTCAAATCATTAGCAACCATGTAAAACCTGAGGCTGGCCACACGTGTTCGCTGCCTCTGAACCAGAGCATGGAAAAAGGTGGAGAAATTAGGGCGGGGGAGCCTTTGATTTCTCATTAATTCTGCCTATATCTCACCGTATTTCCCCTTTCATCAAAGATGTATTTCTAAATATAAAAGGTAACAAAAGCAAATCATTAAAGACTCTATAGCTCCTTATCAGTGTTAGGAATTTTTCCTAATGGGAGCTCTCTGATGCAAAAATCCCAATCAAGCCAAATCACAACAACAAGCCAAATTCAGAAATATCCAGGTTTAATGGGATTCCTGCACTCTCGGGTGGCCCCAAGGAGGCCCCAAGACAGTGTGTGTGGGGGGGGATCGGCGACCATGAGGGAACCTTCAGGGGAGCAGTTTCAGTAGACTGGGGGAGTGGTCAAGGCTTGGTGGGCACAGGGACGGGGCCTCCAAACATGGACTTATCAGAGGCACATTCAGACTTCTTGTTTTCTTTCTTTTTCTCCTGGTGTGTGAGGAGGTGGGGAGTCTTCATGTGGGTGCTGGGAGTTGAACCTCGATCTTTCACAAGAACATCATGAGCTCTTACCCACTGAGCCAACTTCCTAGCCCAGACTTTTTGGTGTCCTAAGAATTTGTGAAACTTAACTGTCCAAGCCTCCGTCCAGAAAAGACTTGCTACCTAGCGCTAGATAAGCATCTTTTTTGTTCTTTTGTTTGCTTGTTTGTTTATTTCCTGAGGTGGTTTTGCCTAAAGACTCCCTCCCTCTAGGGTTCTGGACATTTGGGGCAATGTTTAAAGGGAGGTGTAAATTTAATCCATTTGGGATATTATTCTCCCAGAATCTGTGCCGGGTCAGATAAAGCCTCTTAGAGCTTCCTCTGCCCAGCCATCTCCCTTCTCTTACCTTTCCAGACATCTATCCCTAGAAACCGTCTCTCCCGGAGCTCTGCCTCTACCTTAGCTTCTGGAGAATGTGACCTGTCGTACCGACATTTTTATCTTCATACATTAGGGCTAAGACTGAAAGAAAATTCACAAATACTTATTCTTTCTGGAAAATCAAGAATGACAATTTACATGTCAATTTCTAGGACAACACGGTATTAAATATGGCGACCAGTTCACACCCTGTCGAGGATTAATGGTTGCTTTCCAGGTCATAGCAATGATTGCTGTGCCTTCATATGTCTATCAAGAGTTAAAGCCAGCAGAGAAGAAAGCAACCTGCTCCCCTCAACCTCCTGGGATTTATTTATTTCTAAATAACAGTTTACTGGAGCATGGCTACCCTCATTTGTTTACCTGTTGTCTATATCTGCTTCTTCCCTGCTGCAGCAGAACTGAGCAGCTACACTAGAAACCACATAGCCTGCAACCATAAAATATCCTTGCCATAACTCACCCGAGGATGGTTCTAGGATGCAGGATAATACTACTCTAGTCAACTGCAGGGAGAAGAACTATGTTATAACTGAAGAACTGTCTTCATGCTGTGAAGAGACACCATGACCACAGCAACTCTTATAAAGGAAAGCATTTAACTAGGGTGGCTTACAGTTTCAGAAGTTGAGTCCATTATCACCATGGTGCAACATGGCAGCACGCAGCAGGCAGACATGGTGCTGGAGAAGGAGCTGAGAGTTTTACATCTGGATCTGCAGGCAGCAGGAGTCTGCCACACTGGGTGTGGCTTGAGCATACGAGACCTCAAAGCTCGCCTTCACAGTGACTAACTTTCTCCAAGAAGGCCACACCTCCTAGTAGTGCCACTCCCTATGGGTCAAGCATTCAAGCCCAGGAGTCCATGAGGACCACACCCATTCACCCCACCACAGGAACAGTCAGAATTGCCTCCAGTTTTCAGAAGCCAAGCCCTGTGGTTCCATTAATTCGCTCTGAGGAGGAAATGACAAAACCAAGACCAACAGAAGCAGAGAAGGAAAAGCAGGATCATTAAGAAACACAGGAAGAGGCAGAGTGTCCAAATTACAGGCTGAAAAGTAAGGCCAGGAGCTGGCGGGGGTGGCACACACCTTTAATCCCAACACTCGGGAGGCAGGGGCAGGTGGAGCTCTGTGAGTTCGAGGCCAGCCTGGTCTACAAGAGCTAGTTCTAGGACAGGCTCTAAAGCTACAGAGAAACTGTCTCGGAAAAAAAAAACTAAAAGTAAGGCCAGGGTATAGATCTAGGGCCAAGTCTGAGAACATTGGGGTTGGCACTAGAATAAGAAATGGAATATGCAAGCTGTGACTGATTCCATCATAACTTCTGTGGAAAAGAAAAAGGAAGAAAGCAGCATAAACGATACAGTCCAGTGGCTGCTTTCTGATCCTTTTTGGAATGTGCCAAGGTGGAGACACCGGCAGGGTGAAATTCTCTGGGTTCATGAGACCCTGACAAAGGAACCCCATTTAGACTTAACAGAGTCATATCGGGGCCCAGAAGTCTCTTAACCCATAAGGCTGCAACTCAACAAGCTTTGTCACCCAGTCTCCGTGTCTGAGCCCTCCTGCCTCCGAAAATCTTCCTCCCTTCATTTTACAGTGCCTCATGGACCAGGGAATATAGTTTTCAGTGTGGGCCATGGCCACGAACACAGGAAGAGGACATCAAGGCAGGTAGCACATTCCCGAATCCGCCTCAGAACCTTCTGACTTCAGCTGCTGTTCCCTTGTAGGTTCCCAAGCTCCCTGGACTGCTTAGGACCTGGTGACCTGAACTCGGAACTCTCCTCTACAGGTCCAGGCAAGAAAAACAGGATAGATGGCCTTTCTTCCTTTCTTCCCTTAGCAGGCACTGCAGACAAACGACAGCCTGGCTGTCCACCCCAGGCTTTGGAATCTTTAAAAACCATATGTAGAGATGTTCCTGCCTCTTGTCCTGGGCCTCTCAGCAGCTACTGTGCTCCGGTGTGAGCAAAGCATCTTTCCAAATACCACATCTTATGAGTGCATATCCTTTCCATGAAATAGTTAGAAAATGCAAGTAGCTACCAATTAGCCACATGACCCATGCCCTTTGTTGTTCCCTGGCATTGTCTCTTTGATTCCTTGGAAAGAGGGCTTAGCCACCATTTAATTTATAACGATTGCATTTTAAAAAACCTTATACCTTTCTTCCCCAAGACCTATTTATACACCACTAAAACGAGCTGCAATAAAACACCATGCTTTCATTCGCTTCCAACCCTACATAATAATTTACCATTGGAAACAGCAATTATTTGATCAAGCAGTAACAGCTGCAAACACAGCATTCCCTCTGAACCACCATTAACTGAACGCTCCCTGCTGTCAAGCCAGATGTTTAGCTGTGAATATTAAGCTCTCTGTTTGCTGGTGCAAGAAGCAGGGAGATGAGCAGCTTGGATGCTGGGCCCTGAGGTGGGCTGGCCCTTCTGCTGTGTGCTCCCGTGATGGAGGCAGAGTGCTTGCCCTTTGACCCTGCTCTCCCTGGACATCCTGCTCTCAGTAAATTCTCAAAATCCAGTTGTTTCATCTGAGTTCCACTGTCCATGTAGATCGTCCTAGAAAATCCCAGACTTAGAAAAGTCAGAGGATCCATATTATTGGTATGAGTGGTCACAGGTTCTTTTTCTTGACCTCAGCAACAATGTGGAGTTGTAGGTATTTTTCCACCTACCTTTTGGGGGAGTGCTTATGAGAGAGATGGGGGATGAGCAGGAAGCTATCAGCTGTCAACACTGGGCTGGAGTGGTAATTTGGGGTTAGGAGTCGATGGCAAACAGAGGGACATTTCAGGAGTGGTTACTTTCCATTAAAAAATTACTGACGAGACAGGCAGGGATGGCGCACACCTTTAATCCCAGCATTCGAGAGGCAGAGGCAGGTGGATCTCTGTGAGTTCGAGGCCAGCCTGGTCTACAGAACGAATTCCATGATAGGCTCCAAAGCTACATAAGAGAAACCTGGTATTGAAAAGCTAACCTCACCCTGCCCCCAAAAAACATAACCAGAAAACAAGAAAACCTGAAGATGGCAGCGGTATAGATAGAGGATTGTTTAACGCATCAGCTTTGCTCCGTGAAAATGATGTGAATTATAATGCTAGAACCAAAGACACTGTTTTTACTGGGGGATGGGTGAGGTGATTAGGAGTGTAGGATGCTACTGTTTCCATCCCTCGAAGCAGCCAGTTGGTGATAATAAATATGATCAGAATGTGGAGTTCTTTACACAGACACAAGGAGGGTCTCAGTAGGTAAGTGCTTGCTATGTATGCACAGGAAACTGACTTCAGAATCCCCAGCACCCAAGTGAAAACCCAAGCAGTGGTACACACACATGATTTCAACACCGGGGGTGCAGACAGGAGGATCCACGAGTTCCACTGGTCAGCCAGTCTAGCCAAACCGGTGAGCTCTAGGTTCAGTGAGAGACTGTCTCTAAAAGGAGAGTGGAGAGCAAACGTGGAAGGTAACACATTGTCCTTTTGCCTCTGTGCCTGCATGCACACAGGTAAACACACCCAGCCCCGGCACAGGGAGTCCACCTTTTAGCATTTCAGCGTACTTGAGCTCTTTATAAAACAATATATCTTGTGGTAGAAAATGTTTTCATGGAGTTTAAAAGCTCTTTGAGTTCTTTGCAGATTCCCCTTCTTGTATCTCATTCCAGGAAGTCTAAGCATAAGAAGCATGGCCCACATTGCTGGAAATGTCAGTCCTCACTGTTATGCATCCCCTTCTTGCTCCTGCGTGCTTCTTCCATGGCAGCTTTATGACAAGGATAACAGAAAAACATTAAGATGGACAACCGATCAACCAAAGATGCTTTTTACACACATGCCATAAAAACAAGGCAATGGACCAAGGCATCGCTGTTTGTCCAAAATGCAGCATAGATAGATTTAAAGAGATTGCAGCAATAACCACTGTGTCTAAAGAAGAAAAACATGAGGAGAGAAAACAAATGGTCCAGGCAGAAGAGAATTGGAACTACGGAATCTTACGACTCCCATGAAAATTATTCTGGTAATGAAAGAGGAGAAATAACAAAATGAACTATTAACTGGAAATACATACAAACAATTTTTTTTTGCATTAGCTCTCTATTCTGTAGAAGAGGAAAAATGATTTCTTTCTGGATTAAGAAACACCAGAAGGTTAAAAGACACTGCACAGCAAAGTTCAGGTTCTCAAGAAAAGGGTGTAATTATTTAAGAAAAGGGGTATAATTAGTAACTGTCACTTGGAAATTATCACACACATAGCTCAGAATCTATTGTTGCATGCATTAACATTCTATGTATTCAACACATTATATTCATAAAATGATGTTGACATATGTAAAAATTAAGCGGAAATAGATAAATACCTCAATTTTCCTTTTTCCTGTATTTTGGGAATAAAATCCAGGATCCATATTTATGTTAAGTAAGCACTCAATTACTAAGCTACATCCCCAGCCCTCAGTTAAGTAAGCACCCTGTGTCTCACTGTTACAATGTCAACGTTTTATTACCATTACTGGTCTCTCTGAAGTGCTTCTGTGCCTGTGCCAGTGGCCAGACCTGGGAAGCGTGGGGAGGACAGTAATGTTCCATCTGGTTTATTTCACATGCTGTGTGTGTGGCCCTTGTGTAGACTCTTTGTCCTAACTCTCAGGTCTACTGTCTCACTTCCATACTTCCAACACAGACAATGTTATAGTGAATCTCATGTACTTGTTTACAATCAGAATGTAATCTCCTTGGAGATGAAGACCATGCCCTATTTGATATGCAGTTCTGGCCCAAGGTCATTTTCTAGCTAAGAATTGGTGAGCATCTAGATGAGACTAAGCATGTGAATTAATGCATCGATAGAGTCTCATCAGGAACGCATGACTGTGAAAACACAAGATACCAACTTAAGGCGCCCCCTCCCATGTTTGTTGAAGTAACTATACATAGCATGGGTTCGATAACTTAGGGAGATATTGATGTAGAAACGCAGCCCTCACTTCCAAGGGAGAAGAGTTTATTCTCGAGTCAAATTTGAGTGATTATGGCCTGGGAAATATGGAGTTTTCACATAGAAGCAGTTTCATTAAGTTTTATAGTAGCAAAGAAAGTCATAAGTCAAGGCAAGTTTCAAACACACTGGTGGGTAGGTTAGAGAGGTGGACACAGCAAGATGGGGGAATCCTCTCCTACAGCCCCCTGGCGCTATCTGATGACATTCTTAGTTTGGGGCTTGGTGGAAGTTAGTGGTCTGCTAAGTTGACCAATTCCAAAGGGTTTTCTCTATTCATCATAGGGCTTTAGTTGTGACACAGAGGTGGGTGAGGGATGGTTATTCGGGGGTAAAGCTAGCAGGAGACAGGATAGTTAGCCCCTGGACCTGCGGCATTCCAACCTCTCCACAGCACTCAAGTTCTAATCAGGCAGACAATCCTCACAGATGCAGCAATTCTCCAGGAATTCTCATTCACAGAGGAAAAAATATTCTGTGTTGATTGTAATACTCAGTTGCATCAACTCAAAAGACCAACACTCCAGTGAACCTCATGGATGGCATTAAACATGAGCTCTTGCTGAGGGACACAGCTTCCAGAAAGTGTGGGCTGGCGATTTGCATCCAGCTTTCGGTATGCTCTTGCCTCCGTCACCGCCACCACAGGACACACACAGCTACACTGACCTGCAGACCTGCACCTTCATGCTCTCAAAGCTACTCTGAACTTGCAATGCAGATGCTTTATTATTAAGTTACCAAAATCTTATTTGTTTTCTTTTTTGTTTTGTTCTAAGACAGGGTTTCTCAGTGTAACCGCTCTGGATATCCTGGAACTCACTCTGTGAACCATGCTGCCTGCCTCTGTCTCCCAAGTGTTTGGACTAAAGGCATGCTAAAATCTTCTTTTCTTTTCTTTCTTTCTTTTTTTTTTTTTTTTTTTTGGTTTTTCAAGACAGGGTTTCTTTGTGGCTTTGGAGCCTGTCCTGGAACTAGCTCTTGTAGACCAGGCTGGTCTCAAACTCACAGAGATCCGCCTGCCTCTGCCTCCCGAGTGCTGGGATTAAAGGCGTGCGCCACCACCGCCCGGCTTAAAATCTTATTTTCAACAGTAGTCTTGGCTCAGTTAATTATTTAACCAATAAAGTTTATTATCATCTTGGTAGGTACTTGTCCTCTCAAGTTAGTTAGTTTTCCTCTCAAGCACATAGTTTTTGCTGACCTGTTATTTATTTTCCAATAACCCTTGAGATAAATTCACAAATTATTCATTTCCTGAAATATCTTCTGTACTGTTAGGCATGTGACAGTTCCTAACCCCTAAACCTCAAGGTAAAGCTCTTCAGGTTGTGAATATCTGGGGTCTTGATGGGTTTGAAGACAGATAGTTATAGTTATAGTTTTCCTTAGTGATGATAAAAGATAAATTAGATATGAAACTTTAGACTCACAAAGAAATACTTTAACTGTAATTCTTGCTTGATAACCTGTTTTGTTATATGTAATTTTATTATATTCAAGTTAAAACTTTAATTTTATTTAGACAGAAAGGGGGAGAAGATGTGGGATTCCCCTCCGTATGTTATGAATATGCTTTATTACCATTGTTTAATAAAAAAAAAGTTGTTTTGGCTTAGTAGAGTAAAACCAGGCAGGAAATCTGAAAAGAGATATAGAGAGAAAGTAGGTGGAGTCAGGGAGATGCCATGTAGCTGCCAGAGGAGAAAGATGCTAGTCACCACTCCTGAATCTTAGTGGCACAGACTCATGGTGATTCACAGATTAATAGAAATGTGTTAATTTAAGATGTAAGAGTTAACTAGAAATATGTCTAAGCTATTGGCCAAACAGTGTTGTAATTAGTATAGTTTCTGTGTTATAATTCATGTCTGGGCAGCCTGAAATGAACGAGCAGCCTCCGCCTACAGGGGTACATTAACAAATTTTAGTCGTTGGTATTTGTGGGGCAGTTGTGAACCGAGGCACTGGCTAGTCTTTCATCATCATACTTTTTCTAGAAGCATTCATCCAATGGGAAGACTGGTTTCAAACACTGTCTTCAGGGTTAGTTTCTTCTTCCTTTTTGGTTTGTTCGTTTGTGTGTGTGTGTGTGTGTGTGTGTGTGTGTGTGTGTGTGTGTGTGTGTGTGTGTTTTGAAATAGGGTTTCTCTGTGTAGCCCTGTCTTTCCTGGAACTCGTTCTGTAGACCAAGCTTACCTAGAACTCAGAGATCTGACAGCCTCTGCCTCCAAAGTGCTGGGATTAAAGGCATGTGCCACCATCTTGCCCTGTGTTAGTTTCTTTATTTTGCTGAGTCTCCTTTAGGGCCAGTCCCAGGGTGATAGAGTGGGACAGGAGCTGATGGTCACCTCCTGAGCACCTTCAAGGAAACTCAGAATTGCAAGTAAGTCATGAGTGAATCTACTACCCCCCCAAGGCACACTTTGAGGGGAGGAGAAGCTAGACAAAATACTGTAACTCCATGCAGAAGGAGCTAGCCTTTATCAACACTGAAGAGTTAACTCTCTCTTTCCAATAAGGTCTATTATGATACTTCTTTCCTTCCTTCCTTCCTTCCTTCCTTCCTTCCTTCCTTCCTTCCTTCCTTCCTTTGTTTTGTTTGTTTGTTTTTCAGGACAAGGTTTCTCTGTAGCTTTGAAACCAGTCCTAGAACTACCTCTTGTAGACCAGGTTGGCCTCAAACTCACAGAGATCCGCCTGCCCCTGCCTCCCGAGTGTTGGGATTAAAGGTGTGTGCCACCACTGCACAGCTATGATGTTTTCTTTATGCATTATTGCTGCCCTATAAAATGTTCTTCTCTGAAGATCTACTGCATTAATTTAAGATTTCAGTGAAAAATGAAAATACAGTGCCCAACATTCAAAAGTTATTCAGATTTCATGGTGCAGAGTCTCACATATCCTGGCTGACCTTAAACTTTTAATGCTACCAATCTTGAACTACTAATCCTCCTGTTTCCAACCCCCACTGTACTACCAAATTCAGTTTATGAAGTGCTGAGGATCGAACCCAGGGATTTGTGCACTCCAGAGAAGCACACTACAAACAGAATTACACTCCTAATACCTCAAATTATTACAACGTTCAGGACAGCACCAGCAGAGCATTAAATCAAACATGATCCCTGTAAAATAGTCCTATCAGCAATGACAGGGACATGTTATATGCAATGTCCAATACAGTAGCCACCAGTCACATTTAGGTATTGAAAACTTGAAATATGGCTTGCAATTGTGGAACTGAATTTTTTTCTCATTTTAATTGAAATATCACATTCTGTTAGTGACTACCATATCAAATAGTGTATTCCAAACAGATTATACATTGTTTTGAGCATATCATTTAATCTTGCTTATTTAGTTTTTGACCTGTATGAAACAGGGGCACATACCTGCAAGGTTTGTTGTAATAATTAGTCAACTAATATAAAGTTCTATTAACAGTGCCTGGTGTGCAATGATGGTTTGTTTTTAACATTTGTTATAATAATATAACCCAACTTTTTCACATAATCACTCTTCGATAATAAATTCTGTAAATAATGGTGTCTTAGTTAGGGTTTCTGTTGCTGTGAAGAGACACCATGACCATAACAAGTCTTAGAAAGGAAATCATTCAATTGGGAGACTGACAGTTTCAGAGGTTTAGTCCATTATCATTAAGGTGGGACACAGCAGCGTGCAGGCAGAAGTTTCTGTCCCACCCAGTCCTGCAGCCACTCAGTCCCAAATAAACACACAGAGGCTTATATTAATTATAAACTATTTGGCCTATTGCTCAGGCTTATTACTAATTAGTGCTTACAACTTAAATTAACCCATAATTCTTATCTATGTTTAGCCACATGGCTTGGTACCTTTTCTCAGTAAGGCATTCTCATCTTGCTTCCTCTGCATTGGGCTAGCAACTGCCTCTCTGCCTTTCCTCTTCCCAGGATTCTCCTACTCTGGTCACCCCACCTATACTTTCTACCTGGCTACTGGCTAATCAGCATTTTATTAAACCAATACAAGTGACAAATCTTTACAGCATACAAGAGTATTATCCCATAACAACATGGTGCTAGAGAAAGAACTGAGAGTTCTACATCTTGATGATAGGCAACAGGAAGTCAACTGTGTATCACATTGAGCATAGAGACTTCAAAGCCTGCCCCCACAGTGGCACACTTCCTCCAACAAGGCCGCACCTCTTCCAATGAGGCCACAACTCCTAATAGTGCCACTTTCTATAAGCATATGGGGCCAATTACATCCAGACTACCATAGCTGATAATCCTATTATACTTGTCAAAGACTGGTATGACCATGGGCACATATTAAATTTATGGTAGGTCTAGGGGAAAGTTTCAAGAATGTTGGTAACTAGAAATTATTCAAATGATGCAGAAAAGTACAAAGTAAAAGTAGAAATGTCTTCAACACTCACAATAGATCTCTTCATTTTAATGGATTTAGAATTTCCAGATAAAATACAAGACCCTCCATTAATGTGGAAATTAAGTTAAACAATGAATATTTTGTGTGTGTTCGTGTATGTGCAGATACATGTTTGTACACATGCAAATAAAGGCCAGACATCAACCTTCGGTGTCATTCATTAGGGAACAGACAACAGTGTATTTTGAGGCAAGGTCTCTCACTGGCCTTGAACTCAAAAAGTAGTCTAGGACATCTGGCAACCAAGACCTAGGGATCCTCTTGTCTGTACCTTCACAGTACTAGAATTACAGGTGGGAGACTGACGAAATATCCAGCTTTTTTTTTTTTAACATGAGTCCCAGGAATCTAGCTCAGCTTCTCAAACTTCAGAGCAAATACCTTACTTACCTAATAATCTGTTTCCCCAGCCTGTTGATGAAGAATGTTGTAGTATAAAAATGTTCTACAAGTTACATGGAACAGCTACTAAAAGATTGGTGGTAAAATATCTATATTGGTGTTTTTCTGAACTTAGCCAAGTTGGCTTGATTCTTCTTAATCATTGACAATTTATTGCAAGGTTTAGGGTATGCTCCTATTTCTCTCTCACTCTGTGGGTCTCTGGTTTTTGGAGGCAGGGTTTCTCTGTAGACCTGGCTGTCCTGGAACTCTCTCTGTAGATCGGGTTTGCCTCAAAGTCACAGAGATTCGCCTGCCACTGCCTCCCAAATGCTCAGATTAAAGGCATGGGCATTCCTTTCTCTCTTAAGAGATACCATACAAAGAACAAGCACATGATGTTTCTGAGGATGCATGCTGGGGGCTGTGGTGGTTCTCATCTGGCATGCTTTAAGCCTTTTGAAAACTTTAAGACATTTTTAAAAATGATTGTATGTGTTTGGGTGTTTTCTTTCATGAAGTGACCTTAGAAGCCAGAAGAGGATGTCAGCTCCCGTGGGGCTGGAGTTACAGATGGTTCTGAGCCATCATTTGGGTGCTGGGCATCAAGCTGCTGACCTAAGAGCCAATGATCTTAACCACTGGGCCAACGACATAAAGGCTTCAAGAGGATTTTATGCAGTTGAATTCCACGGTCATAAAAATGTAATCAATGAATAGATAATAACATGATAATAACATAGAATTTTGATCAGATTGTCCCAGAAGTTTCACATGAAGTAATGTTAGGAGGATAGTCAACATACTCAGACATTTGGGGTGAGACTCCTGTCTTCAGCTGGATGACCTTGGGCAAGGTGTTTAACCTCTGAAGTTTAGTTTTCCTCCTCTGTTCAAAGGGAGTAATTATAAACTGCACCCCACAGGCTACTGGGAAAATCAGCAAGACGGCGTCCTTAATGTTCTTAGAACAGAGTCTGGCAAATGGTCATGGTTTCGTAAATATGGCTCTCAATACTATTCTAGTTCTGGATTTCACGATTTCTATGGTTCTGAACAACCTCCCTAAGACTCAGACATGGAAAACCTTAGATCTAGGCACAGTAAAGGCCACTAAAAAGACATAGGTGTGAGACACAGCTCCACTGTGACATCACATATCTGCTCAGAAATGAGTATCACTGGAGGTACATCAGAGATTGTATTTCAACTGTTTGCTTTTAACGTTTAGAGCCTCAAGTATTGCTACTGGAAACTAGGCTTGCCATACATTACTGGCAGGCAGCCTGGCCATTGATATCAGCCTGGGACTCTTATCAGAATCTGGTTTGCTACCCAGAAAAATGGGCATGTTTGTCATCCAAGTTATTATACAGATGGAGGATTAATCTTCAGTGACGGAAGGAGCTGCCCAAATAAATGTATTTAAAGAAGGAATTCAGTTCATATGGTCTATTTTCGAGCTAGAAGAAAAGAGCTACAAGCCATTAACTTAACTCTGAGAAAACATCAGATGCGAGGAAATTGTTGTGTAAATCAGTAATTTGGAGAGACTCTGGCTTTTTGTTTGGTTTTTTCAAAAGCCCAGATTGATTCAAAGGCTAAAAATTCAGCTTCTATTTTCTTTTTATGGCTCTTGGTTCATTTTCTGCAGAGGCTCAATCTGTTGCCAAAGAGATTCATCACTAATTTGAATAATTATACACTAAACTGGAGGGTAGAACCAAAATTGGGGTTGATTGAGATGGCTGGAAACAAGGCAAATTTCTTCCTGGCCCTAGGAATGATAGATTCCTACATAGCAAAACATGGCTGTTACCAAGCAGCATTTCCAATTAATTGCTTTTTTTTAAATAGGAAAAAGAAAAAACATAAAGCTTAATTTCACTCATAAGAGCAGCAAATTAAAACTACAGTATGATCCTATTTCTTTGTCAGTCAAACTCTAAAAAATTGAAAAGTCTGTGGGAAACCTGCCCCCTCACATTTGTGCGTGGGAGTGCCAATCGGTACAAAATCCGGGAAGAATTAACAAAATCTTAGCACAAGTACAAATGGAAAGTCCAACTGACTTTTGACCCAGTTACATCATTTCCTGGATCTTAGTCTACACTAACAAGTGAACAAGAGTCCCTGCTCTAAAGCGCACAACAGTGCCCCCTGGTTTCCATCCCAGGCAGCGTGTGCTTCTGAAAGAGAAGTCTCCAGGGCAGGTCAAGAGTTCACTGAGCACTAGGCTTGAGACAGTGGATAAGTGTTTAGAAAAAGAATGGGAGGAGCTGCGAAGGCCTGGATCCAGATGGGCACCTGACTTATCTCTTCTGCCTGCTGTATAGCGGGGTAGCACATCTAGGAAAGCATCATACTTTTCTCAGAAGCCCATTTTACCCAGAATCAGGCTTCAGATCTAATTGGTCCACATCAGCTAGCTGATCTTACTGGGACCAAATTTTCATGTCTTACCAAATAAATGTGGGTATTTTTTGTAGTATTATTCTAAATGACAGAAAGTATATGGCATATATGTGTATAATAGGTAGTATTTGAAAATAACATGTTTCCAAAATATTTTACAACTGGCTACTTGTAAGCATCTAGAAGCTTCCTCTTAATCTAGGTCCAGAGCGGCTGAAGTATTGTGGTGGTTTTGTTGTTGTTATTGTTTTGTTTATTTGTTTGAGACAGGGTTTCTCTGTGTAGCCTTCGCTGTCCTGAAATTCATTATGTAGACCAAGCTGGCCTTGGACTCACAGAGATCCAGCTGTGTCTGTCTCACAAGTGCTGGGATTAAAGGTGTGTGCCACCACAGCTTGGTATATTGTGATGGTCTTAATGAGTATGTTCCTTGCCCTCCACCTAAGCTCATATGTTTGAATACTTGCCCCCCCCTCCGCAGGTGGTGGAAATGTTTGGGAAGGATTAGGAGGTGTAGCCTGCTTGAAAGTGGCGTGTCACTGGGGGTGGGCTTTGACATTTCAAAAACATAATCCAAGTCCAGTCTCTTTCTTTCTGCTTTCTACTTGTGGACCAGATGTATGCACGCAGATGCTGCTCTAGAGCCATGCCTTCTGGCCTGCTGCCATGCTCCCCACCATGGTTATAGACTCTAGCCCTTTGAACTGTAAGTACCCCCATAAACTCTTTCTTCTACTAATTGTCTTAGCCGTGTTGTCTCATCACAGCAATAGAAAAGTAACTAAGACAAGCACACACATGGTGGAGAGAGTGTGCGATCCATGCTGGGAAAAGGTTTCAACCTTTCTGACTCAGAAACAGCCTTTGAAAAGACTGATGATTCATGTGTGTGTGTGTGTGTGTGTGTGTGTGTGTGTGTGTATGTGTGTTTGAAATTCATCTGTAGTTAGAAACTTAAAATTTTTATGTTTATTTGTGTGTGTGTGAGAGAGAGAGAGATAGACAGAGAGAGAGAGTGACAGACAGACAGAGAGACAGAGAGAGAGAGGGAGGGAGAGGGAGAGAGAGAACATGTGAGGTCAAAAGGTCAAAGGACAGTTTATGGGAGTCAGTTCTCTCCTTTTATCATGTGGGTCCCAAGAAATAAACTCAGATCCTCAGGCTTGGCAGCAAGTACCTTTACTTGTTGAACATCTTGACAGTCCATAGCTAGAAGCCTTTAAAAAGATAATAAAGGTAATTATAAATACCCAGGAGTTTGTTTGAAATTAACTGTGGAGAGGGATAAAGCTGTGGCCAGGGAATGCTTTAGAGACAGGTTAGAATTTAAGCTAAATTTTATATAATAAACATCAAAGACATTTTAGAGCATCAGGGAGCAGGGATCAATTTGAATTACTCAAAAAAAAAAAAAACTTTGAGCATAATACACTATGTCCAACAGAGGGCTCAAAGAGATGGTAGTTTGTTTCGTATGTGTGTAGCAGAAGTCCTGGAAGAGGGAGACCAGAAAGAGCATGGTGTCTCTGTGAGGTTGCAAGAGAGCATCCGAATGTGCCCTTCCACCTCCAGCCTGGCACCTACCCGAGAGGCCATCTGCTATCCACAGTGTCCAGCAGAGCCACAGCATTCCACCTGCATTATGGAGGGCGAGGGAGGGTGATGGGAGAGAGGAGCTCCATCAAAACCTCCACCTCAGATTCCATGTGCCTCACTTTCTAGCTATGTGCTCATCCTTAGCTGTAAGAGAAGCTGAAAAGTGGCATCAATTACGCAGTAGACTCAGCTAAAACCCAGTGTTCTGTTCCGATAAGGAAGGAGAGAATGGGGATTTATTTGATAGGAAAAAAATAGGCCCTACTCTACTGTGACATTAGGAAGTGTGGTATTCATGTATGTGGACTGGATAGGGCAACAGAAGCTAGACTTAGGAGTAAGCCCTATAAGGTCCTACTCAGGAGACCTTGGAAAAGTAGTGAAACACTTTTTAAGCATCAGCCTTCATTTACATAGAAAAAGGTTTTGCTAACAAGTTAAAATGTGTGTAAAGAGCCTGGGATGGAAGAGGTGTTCAGGGCATTGCTGTCATTTTTCTTGTGGTTTAATGACTCCTCTGTGTGTGTGTGTGTGTGTGTGTGTGTGTGTGTGTGTGTGTGTGTGTGTGTGTGTGTGTGTGTGTGTGTTGTACGTATGTTTATATGCATGGAAATCAGAGGAGGACATCATGTGTCTTCCCTTCCCCCTTTGTCCCTCCCTCCCTCCCTTCCTTCCTCCCACTCCTCCACCTCTGCCTTTTTGCCCCTAAAACATCAGCTTATTGAATATGATAACCATTCTGGCTATAGCCAGCAAGCTCCTGAGATTTGTCTGTCTCAATCTCAGAATGTTGGGGTTACAGACACTTGCAGCCATGTCTGCATTTTACACTGGTGCTGAGGATTCAAACTCAGGTCCTCATGTTTAAGTAATCTCCCTGAACTTGGCGACTTTTTTTTTTTTTAATTTTCTCATTCTTGAAAGAACTTTTTGATTTTTCCGAGACAGGGTTTCTCTGTGTAACAGTCCTAGATGTCCTGGAACTAGCTCTTGTAGACCAGGGTGGCCTTGAACTCACAGAGATCCACCCGCCTCTGCCTCCCGAGTGCTGGGATTAAAGGCGTGTGCCACCACTGCCCGGTGACATTTATTTGTTATGTGTATGAGTTGCCTGCCTGGGTGTCAGTGTAGCATGTGTGCGCTGTCCTCAGAGGCCAGGAGAGGATGTCAGATCTCTGGAGCCTGGAGGTATAGGTGGTTGTGAGCCATCATGTGTGTGTTGGGAATTGAACCTGAGTGCTCTTAACTGCTGATATTCCCAGTTCTCAGAGGAATTTGTATTAGAGAAAGAAAAATATAGCGCTGATAAAAATTAACAAAATTACAAATTAATTATCTTTCCAACTTCATCAATATAAAACAAACACAAATGTCTGCAATGTTATCTTGAAATACAAAATAAAGTAGTGGTTATTCTAGTGCTTATTTTTTGGCAATATTTTGAGCACATAATCTACAGCTGTGAACAAACAGGTTTGAATCAAATTCCATTTCCTTTCAACTTACTTGTCCTAGTAAAGGAGAGCCATGACTGCTCCCCATGGGTTTAAGAATGAGATTTCCAGGATGTAATTTTTTGAGAAACCATACAACAAATCCCAAGAGATCACAGCATTTTAGATCAAAATAAATTTGGGGGAAAAGACATCTCTCTAATTTATCTCTTTATTTGATGGAAGTGTAGGGAGCCAGTAAAGCAAATTCGCCTTTTTCTATTAGAAGTTCTGAGGGAAAACTGAGCTGTTTGAGAGCTCCCAGTTGTAATGAGTTTTCACACCTGTCTCCCCTCGCTGAGCCAACTGGTCAGGCTGCTGCCTTTTCCGTGGTGTTCGCGCCGCCATGGCTCCCCTTTATAGATTTGCTTCATATGAATTCATTTCTGAAAATGAAAGAGGACAAGGGAGAAAAGGAATGTTAAAGCAATGACAAAATCTGTGGGTTTTTTTTTTATTGGATTTAACTTATCATAAGCCAGATTTAATTTTCTCTCCTGAGTTGTGATGACTATCATGGTGATTTTTATTAAGGGAAGAATTAATCTTAGATTCTCCACACTAAATTCAGATACTGTAAAGTCTGACTGTCTTTCTGAAACAGGAAACCATCTCCAGGTGATGATTATTCACCCAGCTCCCGCTCTGACCTCTTACTTAGCTCAGGGCCACACAAGCCCCAGGACTCCCGCTGGAATGAGTCTTTTGTGTATTGAGGAGTAGAAAGTTCATTGTTATATCTAAGGCTCCCTACTGCACATTATACAAAAGGCTATCTATCTTTTTCTACCAGGAAGCCTTTCAAAATCTTTAAAGCCCTGACAGTTTCATTAGCCAAGGTCTCCAGACCTCCAACTAAAGAAGCCCAGTGCCTGTTTTCCTAACTTGGCTTTAGAGTCCTTCACTTTCCAGGTAGCTTCTCTCTGAAGAACTCACAGGTTACCATGCCCCTAGCTGCTTCTCTTTCACTTAGCATACAGTATCTCACTGTGCCTTGGGTACCGATATCATAGAGCAATTATATGACTTATTGTCTTAGGGTTTTCTGATGTTATGAAGAGACACCAAGACCACAGAAACTCTTACAGAGAAAACATTTAATAGGGTAGCTCACTTACAAGTTCAGAAGTTCATCCATTATCATCATGGTGGGGAACACGATGGCGTGCAGGCAGATGTGGTGCTGGAGCTGAGAGCGCTACATCTCGCAGGCAACAGGAAATCGACTGACTGTCACACTGAGGGAAACCAGCCAGAGCTCAACTCCTGCCCCACAATGACACACTTCTTCCAACAAGGCCACACCTCCCAATAGTGCCACTCCCTTTGGGGGCCACTTTCTTTCAAACCACACACTTATCTTCATTTGGGTAATTTATTCACATGTCAGCCAAGTTTTCATGGTCAGTCCTCTGTCTCCCTCATTGAAAGCCCTGTCTCTAGTTGGTCAACACATGGAGCAACCCATTGGGCTTCCCAGGACAGGTCTGATCTTTCTGGGGGACATCTGCTGGTCTCTAGCCCCACCCTTCGTCATCGCTCTCACTGAAGAAGATGGGTGTGGACTTCTGTGCCCTCTGGCTTCCCATTGAGTTTGTCTTAAGGAATGTCTTAGACTTTTAATGGCTGTGATGAAACACCAAGACCAGAAGCAATTTGGGGAGGAGAAGGTTTATTTTACGTTATAGCTTAAAATCCATCACTGAGGGAAGCAGGGTGGAGACCTGGAAACAAGAACAGGAGCAGAGGCCATGAGGCTGCTAGCTTGCCCAGTCTGCTTTCTCATAGCACCCACGACCAACAGCTCAAGAGTGGAACCACCCACAGTGGGTTAGGCCCTCTCACATCAATCACTGATTAAGAAAATGCACTATGGACTTGATTACAGGCCAATATTATGGAGGCAATTTTCTTAGCTGAGAGTCCCTCTTTCCATACTGTTATGATTTCAGCCAAACCAACATGGCTGACACTTCCGGGTTCTAGGGCCATGCACGTGCGGACAAGCCCTCAGGCAGAAGGGCCTACTGGCCCCGGGGGATCTTAAAGGAGCCTGCATGACCCACGTGGGGCATGGTTGCATCACCTACATCTGATGCAACCGTGTGAGCCCTTGCATGCATGCGTGAGCTCCATCATCTGTGTATGACATAACCACGCCATCCCCCTGTGCACATGCGCTAGGCAGTCTTTAAAAAGCTGGACGCACCATCTTCAAGCTCTCTCTGCACACGGACCTCACCAGGCCTGCACACCCCCTAAACTCCTAAACGGGTTTGTTGCATGTTCCGAATTTCCTTCTCGCTCGCGCCAGGTAATTTCACACACCACTCCAGCTTATATCAAGCTGACATAAAACTACCCAAGACAAGGAGTCATGGAAGGAAAAGAAGGAAGAGAGGCCCACTAAAGCAGAGCATTCATTTCCCTAGCTTCCTCTTGTGAGTCAGCCTCAGGCTGACTCTTTCATTGGACTGACATTGGGTTCCTCCCAGTCCATGCCTATTCTACAAGCATCTTGGTTCTAGGGTCTCATCTCTCCTCTCCGCTTCTCTTTCTCCTCACACCCTTTAGGGCTAAGAAAAACTAAATGGGGGGCGGGGGGTTCTTGGTGCTATACTGTGGTTCTCTATAGCCCAAATTCTTCTTTGCAAATAAACTCTGGGTGACTTTATTTTGGGGTGCACTCTTTTCTATTGTGACCCTGCTAAGACATTCTTCTCAGGACTTCTTAGATGTTTCGGTACAACTGGCCCTGTGGGCTCACTCTTGCTCTCCCTAATGTGGCTGTGCATAGATCCCTCACTCAATGTCTCACCTCAACACCACTTGTTTCTCAGTCTGGAAAGCTGTTCCCTTCCATAGAACATTTTACTGTATGAACTTACACATTACATGATACCCTCAGGATGAATAATGATGGGAACTGGTGCCAGGTGCAGGAAGAACTCACAGAGTCATGAGTCCAAGTCAGGCAAAAACCTGATCAGAGAAGTCATTTTGGAACCAGCATTAACTAAGCTGAGTTTGAATGGAGAAAGTAGGCAGGAGCCTTAATGAGCAAGATGCAGAGAAAAGGGATTTGGGGGTGGAGCACACACACACATACACACACAAACCTTGTTCTCAAAACTCCAGAAAACACTGAACATGCATGTCTGAAGCTTAGATAAATGTCTTGTATCACGGGACATGGGGATAAGTGTTATCATTTATAAACAGGTGGTGGGGGACGTGTCCCATGGGTGGCATCACCTGAGGCCTTGGCAGGTCCCCTTGGTGGGTGGAAGACAGACAGATATGCAGAGAGAGAGTTTCAGTATAGAGTTTATGTAGTGGGTTATTGAGGGGAAAGGGAAGGGAGAAGAGGGGAAAGGGCAAGGGGAGAAGAAGAGAGAGAAGCAGAGAGAGAGAAAGAAAGAGAGAGGGGGGAGGGGAAGAAAAGGCAGTAGTTACCTTTTCAGAAGAGTGATGGAAAGAGAGAGTGAGGAGCTGGTATGTCCAGCTTTTAAAGGCTGCTTAGTGCATGTGAATGTAGCTACAGCTACATAGCAGTAGCTGTGTCATGCGTAGATCATGTGACCATGCTGCACGTATGTCACACAGGGCTTGAGGGCCCCGGGTGGCTATGCAAATTGCCCGAGCGCTTGATGGTGCATGCATGGCCCTGGAACCTGGAAGTACCAGCATTTGGGGTGGCTAGACATTTTGCCAAAGCGCTAGGTGATGGAAACCTAACATTTCACTCTTTTGTTTATTATAAAAATTGTGGGGGGGGGCTTAGAGGTCACCAGTGGATGGGAATGGGGTATAGGGTCTCTCAAGGTTACTTTCTGCTGGCTTGTGGGCACCAAACACCAGTTGGGGTATTTGGCCATGTCCTGGGTAGCTGGTTACTTTACTCCTATCCAGGATTCGTGGTGTGGAACTGTCCAGTATCTCTTGGACATGGCAAGGTATTGGCAGAGCAGAGGACAAAATTAAGTTTAGGAAGAAAAAAAATTTTTTTCAGGACCAGAAAACTGAGAGGGGTGTATCTGACCTGTTTAACGTGGATCCTTCAATTTGGCTCCCTGGAACTCACAAGAATTCTTTGAGTCTGTGAAAACATAAGTTTTAGACATACACATTATATAAACAGCAGCATATTTATGTCAGAATGACTGTGGCAGATGCTTTTTTGCACAATGAAGAGTATCTTTAAGCCTATGAAAGGCAACATGAGAGAGAAATTTGGTAACTTGTATTTGTCCTCACACCTTTATAACTTGCAGGTATACACCTTAATAACTTGCATTTATATATCCTAAAACACCCTTTATTTAGAACATGTTAAGAAGTTATACTGAAATTTTTTTGGTGAGTTTGTCCTTTTTTTTCTTTCTTTTTTTTAAAAGATGTTATTTATTTATTTGCTTATTATGTATACAGTGTTTTGTCTGCATGTGTGCCTGGACCCTGAAGAGGGCACCAAGATCTCATTACAGATGGTTGTGAGCTACCATGTGGTTACTGGGAATTGAACTCAGGCCCTCTGGAAGAGAAGCCAGTGCTCTTAACTGCTGAGCCATCTCTCCAGCCCCGAGTTTGTCCTTTTAAACTGAAAAACCAGTCAACTGTCAAACTGCATCAGAGATCTTTGAGAAGGATAAAATTTTACTTGAGTTATTGATTACTTGGTTGGCACCTAGAGCCCCTCCTCAGGGTCCTCCATGATCACTGAGGACAGGGGCATCAGGATTGTATTTGCCTTCTGTTGTTAGAAGCAGGGACTGCCAGACTCCAGGAGATCCTGTGGGTTAGAAAATCTGTAGGAAGACAAGCCTGCCTTGACCTGAGCAGCTAGGCTGTTGATTCCAGTGATTCTGTCCACTGTCTGGAGATCTTTAGTTTAGATGAAAGGCAGTTCCACCCAGTGGTTAGCGCTTTCACTTGATGAAGTGAATTGCATACGGACGCTGTTCTGTGCCCACCTGTCTTCTGTCTTCTTTGGAGGAAATAGAGGGCTGCTGCTAAGAGCAACCTGTCTCTCTGCTATGAAAAGTCTTTTAATAATTAAACATTTAAATGCCATAATACCCAGATCTCTGAGCAGTTGAGGGCAGTTTATTGGGTATAGATAAGTTATAACTACAGCATAGGATCTGCCTGGAGAGCTGGGTCCAAACTTGACTGGACTGACTCTCAATTTAACAGGTAAGATTTATTCTTGTGAAAGACAAAGAATAAAAAATTATTTGCAATAGAAGCTTACAATAGTGGAGAACAGCTTAATATATTTTAAAGCAGGGTTAGATTACATATTCAGTATTTTTGTAAGAGACTTAAAGGTACATACCAATTTAAAATATAAGACCTATTGCTTTCTTAGTGTGGAATGAGATACGATGAACTTAAAACATCTAAAAGTAAGTATACACACATTTACACACAGTTGAATTTAAGTTCCACATAAAGTTAAATGAAAACTGAGCGAGAGGAAGCTGCGTCATGCGGAGAGCCGGTTGCTGGCACTCTTTGGCTAGGGATGGAACCTCTGGCTCCTCCCTTTGTTAAGCTCCAAGAAAATGGCAGCAGCCATGGTTGTCCACATGGTGAAACTCTTTAAATGTAACAGTCTTCTGGCAGAAGTTAGAAATGTCCTCCTGTTTCCCATGGGTGAGGCAGAAAAATAAACAACTGGCTGAGGTCATTATCCGTTCATCCACAAGATAATGGGGGCTGAGAAATGGCAGTTTCCTGAGAGGCCCTGGGCTGGAAGGAATAGTATCCTGAAAAGGATCCACAGATCCAAGAAGCCCTGGGACCAAAAAAGAATGCACCACTCCATGAGTGTAGTCTGGGGCAGAGCCTGAGAAAGGGCAGTTGTGCAAGAGGCACAAGGCCAAAAGGGAACAATATCCCAAAAAGAATCTGAGGGTAAGCGCAGTGCTAGGGGAGAACACGAGAAAGGGCATGGACTGACAGAAAGTTGGGAAGTGAGCTGGTAGAAGGTCCAGGTTTAGGATTTTCTCCTGCAGCACAGCAGTGTTAGAAATAGGGCTCAGTAAATGGGAGACAGATTCCGCCGCTGAGGTGGGAGGCAGCACAGGGGCACCATCAGGACAGAGGCCCACTATGCCACCAAGCCGGGAGTCAGAGCCGAGCTTGCTAGAGGGAAGCGAAGCAGAGTGGGGCCTGGCAGAGATGGACAGTTTAGCATGGGTGTGATTACTTACCAGGAACGGAAAGCAGATAGAAAGACATAGAAAAGTAGGCTGCTTTTCCAACTCACAATCACTGGCAGAAAGTAAGCTGATGATAGGCAGCTAGGTAGCTGGATATCTGAGGGCAGGTCAGTGCAGTTTCCATGAGTAAGGTGAGAAGATCCAGCAACCGAACTCCAGCTCAAGCTGATCTTTGGGTTGTCACTCAAAGTCCAGGAGCCGTGAGAATGGGTGGGCGCAAACCGAACCCCTATGTCATCACCTGGAGTCGGAGGCCCAAGCGAGGGGTTTTAAGCCCAATGGGCAAGCGGTTGACCAGTACTGGGCCGTTTTTACATGGGGGAACCACTGCCGAGTGATTGCACACTCATGGGAGCATGGCCAGATGTGTGGGAGGAACCTACCGTTTGATGTTGGGTGTAGAGTTCCAGTGACTTTAAGTTGGAAAAGCGACCATGTAGAAGAAGAGTTAGAAGATTACAGGATCCCTAGCAGTCCTCGGCTGCAAGGGGTAGCCTGCCTGAGGAGTTCACAGCACCAATGTTCTTTCTCTTGGGTTTCGTTGTGGGTTTCATGATCTGTTCTCACCGTGCCTGGTAATTTCAATAAGATCTCTAGACTTTCCTGACTCTAGGTCACAGCTTGTCATTGGACGCCTCAACCAGAAGCCGCTCTGGATGATCTTCATGTATACCTTCCTCTCACTCATCTTCTGCCTTTACTCACCCTCTCCTTCCTCCAGCTTATTCCAGGTCATGTCTTTCACCAATATCTTCATTTTAGGAGGAAGCATGGAATCAACAACATGTTACAGTTAAAGAGCAACGAGTGGTACAGATTGGGAGTCTGTAAAACATAGCCTCCAGGGTAGATCTGGCCGGTGCCTATATATATATATATATACATATATATGTTGCAAATAGAATGTTTACTGGAACACAGCCACACTGATTCATTTAATACTTCCTATGGCTGCTTTCCATAGATAACATCAGACCTGAGGGTTTGCAATAGAGGCTATGTCTCCTACTTGATCTTCAAAGATGAAGTTTGTGGACCCCTGATTCAGATAGATAATAACCCAGATTTTAAAAGTGCACTTGGCTGGGTGGTGGGGACTCACATTTTTAATTCCAAAACTTGGGAGGCAAAGGCAGGCAGATCTTTGTGAGTTTGAGGCCAGCCTGGTCTACAGAGTGAGTTCCAGGACTACACAAAGAAACCCTGTCCCAAAAAGTTTAAAAAAAAAAAAAAGCACTTGAAGGCCGAAGAGATGGCTCAAGAGCACTTGCTGATCTTGCAGAGGACCCAACAGTGGTTTCCAACACCCACGCCAGGCAGCTCACACTCACCTGTCACTACAGTTCCAGGGGGTTCTTGTGAGAACCAAAGTTACATTCCAAGTTTTAATTACTATGCCTACGAGATCCATGAAACAAAATGCCTCTGATCTACAAGTTCCTGAAATACTGAAGGCCACTGTTTATGGGAGATAAAAGGCAACATGGCTTCCCTCCCCTAAACAAGTTTGTTTGACCCATCTGCACCAGATTGTGCTTGAGCACATGTGGGTGGAAGGTATGTGGCAGAAGATGTGCCAGGATGTATACTCGCCTGATTGGATGTAGCAGGAAGTGTGCAGGCGGGAGCACATCAGGATGTATACTTGCCTAATTGGATGTAGCAGGAAGTGTGCAGGCGGGAGCACATCAGGATGTATACTTGCCTGATTGGATGTAGGTATGAGGTATGCAGGCGGGAGTACATCAGGACGTATACTTGCCTGATTGGATGTAGGTATGAGGTATGCAGGCGGGAGCACATCAGGATGTATACTTGCCTGATTGGATGTAGTAGGAAGTGTGCAGGCGGGAGCACATCAGGATGTATACTTGCCTGATTGGATGTAGCAGGAAGTGTGCAGGCGGGAGCACATCAGGATGTATACTTGCCTGATTGGATGTAGTAGGAAGTGTGCAGGCGGGAGCACATCAGGATGTATACTTGCCTGATTGGATGTAGGTATGAGATATGCAGGCGGGAGCACATCAGGATGTATACTTGCCTGATTGGATGTAGTAGGAAGTGTGCAGGCGGGAGCACATCAGGATGTATACTTGCCTGATTGGATGTAGTACGAGGTGTGCAGGTGGGAGCACATCAGGATGTATACTTGTCTGATTGGACCTCATGGGAAATGTGCTGAATTATGGGTTTTGCCCTTTTAAGCCCCTGCAAAACAAGACTTGCAGACACTTTCTGGAAACCAGGGATGGACCTGGCTAGAGAGAGTCCATCACCCTTGCCAGTATTTAATTCAAGATTGCTTCAAATTTGCCTTTAAACTGTGGTAGTGTTCTTACACTAACAATCTGACGGCTCTGGCCTCTTCAGAAATCTGCACTCCCATGCACATATACTCCCCTCCAATACACATAATTAAGAAAACAATTTTAAGAGTTTGAATAATGGTCCTAGAGGTTAATAACTGACAAAATTCCAGGCACAGTTTATAAGTGAAACTTACGGGGTATGTTCATGATTGCATATGGGACAAAAAATAGAGTGGGGGATAAAAATGATTCTGAAGGGACTAGGTACATAGCTCAGCTGGAAGAGTGCTGGCCTAGCATGCAGGAAGTGAAGTCCCGGGTTTGATCTCCAGAAGCACATAGGCCTGACATCATCGCACACAGCTGTAATCTGAACACTTGGGAAGTAAGAAGAGCAGGATTGGAACTTCAAATTCATCCTCAGCTACATAGTGAGTTCGAGGTCAGCATGGGCTACATGCAACTTTCTCAACAATAGAAAAAAAGGGTAGCATTCTCTAGTTTTCAGCCTGATTGGTTGTATGAATAGAGTTGTAACATGCTGAAATCAAGAAAGCTGTATTGCTTGAGGTGGAAGGGAATTAGAAGTTCAGTTTTCTATGTAGTTGGTCATGAATTTTGAGATGTCCATTAGACATTTCAGAGACTCAAAGTACCAAGTTGAATATACAAATGTCGATTTCAAAGAACAGATCTAGGCTAGACATATACATTTGAGAGATGTCAATATATAGATGTTAGTTTAAAACTATGTGATAGATTAAAGTTATTTATTGATGTATTGGCTGGTTTGGGGTTTATGAGACAAAGTCTCACTATACAGTCCAAATTCTCTTACCTCAGTCTTCAAGGTGCTAGGATTATAGGCATGGGCCACCAATGCTCCAAGGAATTAGGTAATTTAATAATGGGCTATAAAGACAAAAGAGGGATACAGATGTAAAAGTGAAGCCAAGAAATGGTGGTACATAAGTTTAATCCCAGCATTTGGGAGGCAGAGACAGGCAGATCTCTGAGTTCGAGATCAGCCTGGTTGAGCTCTAGGACAGCCAGGGCCATGCAGAGAAACCCTGTCTCAGAAAAGAAACACAAACAAAAAGCAAATGAATGAACCCTGAGGTACTAGATATTGGGGGTTTGAGGAGGAGCTAGCAAAGGCGACCAAGGAGGCAAGCAATCGAGTAAGCTTGCTAGAACAAAAGGAGAACAGTGAGTCAGAATCCTAGTGAAGTGTGTGTGTGTGTGTGTGACATGTCTGCTTCTGGAAGCCAAGAAGCTACTTCAAGAGGAAGATGAGCATCAAAGAGGCTCCTTATAGAGTTTGCAAGAAACTCCTTATGGAATTGGGCAAGAAACTGCTCTTGCCTGGACTGTTGTATAAACTGGACACAAAGAACCCGCAGAGAGAGGACTGCTAAACTTGCCTAAAGGTGAGATGATCCTTCAGGGTTCCTGCTTCATGAAAGAGTCTGCGAGACATTCTGCAGGATACAGAAGAAAGTGACTGAACTGTCTTTGAAATGTCCTGCTTTATGAAATGTCTGCTGGATACTGTGGGCCTGTAGGCTGAAGATGGATGCCCCAACGATACAAAAGAACTTTTGGTGACTGTACAGGCAGCGAGATGTCTCTGTCATTTCTAGAGTTTGGAAGTTGCTTATTTCTTGTTTACTTAGGTAATATTTTATCCTTCTGGAGTCTTTGATGGAGTTGAAGAATGGATAGTTATAGTTTTCCATTGTTATGATAAAAGATAAAATAGATCTAAATATGGTAACTGTAGTTCTTGCTTGATAACTTTTGTTATATGTAATGTTACTATGTCAAAGTTAAAGCCTTCTTTTTTGTTTAAATAGAAAAAGGGGAAATGGTGTAGGAGGGTCCTTCTGTATTTGGGTTGCTTTTATTGGTTAATAAAGAAACTGCCTTGGCCTTTTGATAGGGCAGGACTTAGATAGACAGGGAAAAGAGAACAGGATACTGGGAAGGGGACAGAGTTAGAGAGAGCTGCCCGCCATGAAGCTCCCAGGTCAGACATGCTGAATCTTTCCCGGTAAGCCACGAATTGTGGCGACACACAGATTATTAGAAATAGGTTAAACAAATATGTGAGAATTAGCCAATAAGAGGCTAGAGCTAATGGGACAGGCAGTATTTCAATGAATACAGTTTCTGTGTAATTATTTCGGGTATAAGCTAGCCAGGCACCGGGCGGCAGGAGCTGGGTGGCCACCGGGACCAGAAGCAGGCCCGTGCGCCTCTTGCAACAGTGTGTGTGTGTGTGTGTGTGTGTGTGTGTGTGTGTGTGTGAGAGAGAGAGAGAGAGAGAGAGAGAGAGAGAGAGAGAGAGAGAGAGAGAGCTCAACATCTCAGACTTGATCAAAGAACTGCTGGGGCAATAAGGTACCGTGGTCTGCTCTGAGGGGGAGATGTTGTGGGTTTGAGGCTCTGAAACAACCCAAGCAGACACAAGAGGTCACACAAAGCAAGATTTTATTACTTGGCTGCATGGCAGAAACTGACCAGTCAGGGACAACAGTACAGACTCAGTAGCTGACTGAGTCCCCAGATGTTCCTGTCAGCAAGTATTTGAGAAGAAAAACCACAAATATCTGTGCCAAGTTACAATTACACTTTTCACCAATCAGTATTCAGGGATGAGGGCCTTTCCTTGGGACATTGTTTTGTGGTACACTTATCTTGCTCTCATTGGTTTGTTTACTCAAGGGTTTATTTAAGTGTGGCGGGATGACTCGTCCACCATTCATGTTTCACCTTGCCAACCAGGATGTCAGTTTCCAGGGAGGTCTGTGGAGGTCTTAGAAACTTAAAATTTATTTGACCCTTACTCAAAACGGAAATTCTATCCAAAATGGCTTCAGTTTAGTTCCTTCTTACAGACTTTTTTTTTTTTTTTTTTTTTTGGTTTGGTTTGGTTTCCTGAGACAGGGTTTCTCTAACTTTGTAGCCTGGCCTGGTACTTGCTCTGCAGACCAGGCTGGCCTCAAACTCACAGAGATCTACCTGCCTCTGCCTCCTGAGTGGTGGGATTAGAGGGTTATGCCACCACCGCCTGGCACTTCTTACAGACTTTAGGGAAGAAAGTTCAGACAGCCCCTGAACTCGTTGTGGGATCAATTGGTGAGGAGATGGCAAAGATGTGAATAACTGTCATAGCCTGTTTTACTTGCTGTAACAGAATAGCTCAGCGAGACTAATATATAAAGGGGAGAGGTTTAATTTGGTTCATATCTCGGGAGGCTGGCATGTTCTAGGTGTCTGTATCAGGTGAGAGGCTTGTGCTCTTAAATTCACGGCAGAAGGTAAAGAGATGTGTGCAGAAGAGACCAAATATCAGAGATAGTGTCATTTTCAACAATGCACCCTGGAGAGGGTGAGCGTGGTCCTGTGAGAACTGGCTCTCACTCAGTAGCTCAGTAGCTCACTCCTGCCGTCAACCTGCTCCTTTCACATGAGCGAGCCCTTCATGCTCCTACTGACACCTTAGACTGGGTACCAAACTCCCTACTGACACCTAACACTGGGAACCAAAACTCAGCCCCTCATTATCCAACGTTAGCAGCAGCCAAAGTGCTCAAGCAGAGAGGTGACAGGTTCCAGTGGAGCCTGGCCCCTTACACAGAATGTGGTACAATCAAATGACAGCCAGACTGTGGCCTTTCTTAACTTTCTTGGTTTTCACCCCTCCCCTTTCTCTTCCCTTGCCCTGCAGCGGTTTTTCTTTCTTACTCTCTTCCTGTGACTACTCTTTTTTTTTAATTTTTTAGAATTTATTTATTTGTATTTAAAAGAAACTGTTGACAACGATTCACTAAAATAATCCAAGTGGGAAAATACAGTCAATACTGCTGAAACATACATTTATTCCACTGAGCAAAACTTCTTAGATGGTTACTGACATGAAACTGAGTGCTTCAGGCTGTTCTAAACACATGGTGGTATAATTAACAATATTCAATCACATCTTTCTTTCCTGAATATATAAAAACTAAAATACCAATTAAAAACTAATATATCTTCTCTTTAAATGCTTCTTACACATACAATCTCAGTATTATTTAATAGTGGTAATTTAAGAGATTTTGTTTACAAGGTAAGTGACAATCTACCAAAGAGAACCAATAGTTGGCCTATAGGTTCATAGCGCAAATAAAAACTCCAGGAATGCAGCAACTGACATTTCTAAAAATAAAAAAAAAAACCATAAAATTCTTATAAGGTTCATGCAAAAAGTTTTCCTAAACAGATAGCTGCAGAACTAGAATGCTTGCTAATTTGACTGGCAACATCAATGGGACTCCTTATGTTTTGCAGATTTTGACTTGAACTCTTGTCTTAGGCTTTGTATTTGGCTTTTCCAGTTTCACTAATGACATAAACATGATTCAAATCCCTGAAGTACTAATTATAGTCAAGGGAATATCCAACAACAAACTTGTCTGGAATTTCAAATCCAACAAAATCTGGGCTATACCCAACACTTCGAGAGGTCCTTTTCACCAGCAAGCTTGCGACCTTAACCATTTTGGGGTTGTACTGCTTGACCAAGCAAAGCAGTCTGCATTGTTTTACCAGTGTCAATTATATCTTCAACAATCAAGACATTCTTTCCAGTTAAAGTTGAGAGATCATCTCCACCAATAACTTTTATGTCCCCTGTTGACTGATCATTACAATAGCTCTTCAGTCTGATAAAATCTACAGTCATAAGAATGGATCTATCACTATTTCTATTCAGTGCTTTAATGTAATCCAGCAGGTCAGTAAAGAATTTATAGCCCCCCTTCAGCACACAGAGGGCCACAATGTGATGGCCTCCCATCTCTTTCATGACATCTCGAGCCAGTCTTTCGGTCCTGTCCATAATCAGTCCATGATTTCCAAATCCTTGGCATAATGATTAGGTATACAAAATAAATCTAGGTCATGGCCTGGTTCATCATCACTAATCTCAGTCTGCATGTTTCCCTCCTCATGACTCTTAAACTGATGGACCCCTCTTCAGGTTCCATTCACCACGTGGTTCGCCGAGCCAGGCGTCCCCTTCCCAAGACCTACATGGTGACTGGCTTACCCCTGTGACTACTCTTAACCTTTGTATTCTACCATTGTTCTTTCCTTCTTCCTGGTTGACCTATTTCATTAACACTTATTACCTGAGCATTTTGACGATGGCACCCAGGCAGCAACCTCCATCTCTTACTTCACCCCTAGTCTTCAGATTGCTGTGTCCTACTGATATGGGCACAGTATGCTTCACTGTCCCACTGGTACTTCCAACTGGCAGTAATAACACTGAGCTGGTTCTCTTACCAGGCTTAGGTCCATGGTAACCTACGATGAAGTACCTCCCTCTATTCATTTTTAAGTCTTACAAACCAGATGCAGGTTGTTCATCCTCATGGCTTTCTACGTTCTCTCCGTCCACAGAATTGATGACTAAATTCTTTAACATCCACACCTAGCCTTTTGATATAATCTGATTATTTATCCTCATGAATGCTGCCTGGATAAAGATTCTATTTTCTCTTTCCTAAATAGTGGGTTCTACTACCTATTTTCTCTGCTTTCACGCCTTTTCAGATTATCTATAATTTCAAACATTGTTTGGGATAAGGTCTAACCCATCCTTTTTTATTATAATTTTGTTCTTGTTTTTTGTTGTTGTTGTTGTTTTGTTTTGTTTTTTGGTCTTTTGAGACAGGGTTTCTCTGTGTAGCCCTGGCTGTCCTGGAACTTGCTGTGTAGGCCAGGCTAGCCTCAAACTCACAGAAATCCAACTGCCTCTGTGTGTCAAGTGCTGGGACTATAGGTGTGTGCCACCACCACCTGGAATAATTTTTTATTCTTTGAGAATTTTATAGATGTTTACAATGAAATATGATCACATCCATCCTATTTCCTCAAACTCCTCCTGTATCCCCATTAACACATCATCCTCCCAACTTCATGCCTTTTTAAAACCCTTTTTGATAACCTGGGAGGAAGGAGACATTTCTCTTTCTCCTCTTTTTGTTTATTTTGGATTGCAATTTAATCACAACATTTCCCTATCCCCTTTCTTCCCGCCAAACAAGGGGTTCTCAACCTGTGGGTCACAACCCCTTTGGGGGTGAAATGACCCTTTCACAGCAGTCTCATATCAGATATCCTGCTTACTTTCATTACTTACAGATATTTACATTATGATTTATAACAGTAGCAAAATTACAGTTATGAAGTAGCAACAAAAATAATTTTATGGTTGGGGTCACCACCGTATTAGAGGTTTTCAGCATTAGGAAGGTTGAGAACAAACTCTCCAATATACCCCTCCGACTCTCCTTCAGATTCATGCTCTCTTTGTTTATCAATTGTTATTGCATGCATATATGTATTTGTATATCCATATATATTCCTAAAGATAACCTGTTGAATCTGTATAATGTCACTTGATTATATGTTTTCAGTACTGCTTGGCCCTAGACAAGCACTTGTGTACTCGTCCCTGGGAAGGACTGCTTCTTCAACATGCAACTTTATTCGGTTGCCTGTAGTTCTTTGTGTAGGGATAGGGTTCTGTGGGCTTTTCCATTGGTGTCATCCTTGTTCAGCACATGTTGGGGCAGCCATGCTGTTAGGAATTTATGGGGATTGCTTCTGAAGCTACTAGGAGACACAACCTCACAGCAAATTCCCTCATCTTCTGGTTCATCCAAACCTTCCATAAATGTTTCTGGAGCCTGAGGTGTGAGCATTTTATAGACATATCCCTTGGAATGGGTTTCACAACCCTGCATTTTGTTTGGTTGTGGTTTTCTCTGGTGACCTCTTTCTGTTGCATAGAGAAGTTTCCTTGAAGAGGGGTAATTCTCCTCCAGTAACCATGACTTCACCAACACTGAGTAGTTAGCTAGGTTTTTCAGTACCAGAAATGGTTTCCCTCCTGTTGAGTGGGTCTTAAGTTCAATTACAGAGCTGTTGGTCGCCACCAAGGTGTGTGTGACACTGTACCCTTAGCATTACCGTGCCATGCTGGTTGTTGATGTGGTTTCAGGCTAATTCCAGCTCAGGAGTCTCTTGGCCCTGTTTCCGAAGTACATGATGTCTTCAGCAATAGGTATTTACTTTCCGTCTCTGGTGGGTAACCAAGGGCAACAGCAGTAGTCTGTGTGCTTTGGGAATCTCCTAGACAGCCCTGGCCAAGACATCAAAGGAGAGCTTCTCATGTCATGAGGGTTCTTGTTAGGTGGGTTTTGTATATGTATATTTTTACACTGAATTATGTGCATTATAGGTTTTTTAGGTAAATAATTAATAACATGATTCCCTATGGATTTTTCAGACATCCATATTGTTATTTTACCCACCTCCCTCCTTTTCCTGTATTTACCTCCCTCTCCTCCCTAAGGAATGTCCCTTTCCCATTTCCCTGATCAGATTTCTCGTCCCTGATCTTCCCCCTTCTATTGCGCCCCAGCTCCCGTATCCTGGCAATGGTATATGCCATTGACTTAGGATTTTTCTCCCTATAACTCAAATGTTTGTATCTTTTTTATGGTGTCCCACATTTCCTGTACATTTTTTTCCTGTTTAAATTTTTTTTTTTAACTTTCCTTGCTCATTTGGTCTAGGCCCTCTATTTTGTATTCGAGATCTTCTGCTTGTTTCATTTTTGTTGTTGTTGTTTTAGACATGGTTTCTATGTAGATTTGGAGCCTGTCCTGGAACTCACTTTGTAGACCAGGCTGGCCTTGAACTCACAGAGATCCACCTGCTTCTACCTTCTGAGTGCTGGGATTAAAGGTGTGCGCCACCACTGCCTGTGGTGTTCACTCTTCCTGTAAGGTTTTCCTTTGAGTTTTCGGTTTAGGCAACTGGGCTTGTAGATTCTATCTTTATTTCAGTCTGAGTCTTCTTCAGCGTTGCTACCTCCTTCTTGCATTCCTTCTCAAACCTTAGATCGTCCATGTCGTTTCCATCTGCCGTATGCTTGTGTTTTCCTGGGCATCACTCATGCGTTTGTTCTCCTTGATCTCTTTCTCCCTGATGTCACTGAGCTGTTTCTTTGTGTGTTCTCTCAACTGCTTGAATTCTTTCAGGAGGTTTATGTTTATTCTTTTAGTTTCTGTGCACTGGAGTTCATCTAGGTCACTCTTATTAACAAGCATTTCTGCAGGACTGGTAGGATTTGGAGAGGAGATACTGGCTTGATCTTTCATACTGTCAACATTCCTACAATGAGATCCAGTATTGTGTATTTCCTTTGCTAGTTCTGAGTTTGGTATGGATGGACCAGGGTGGGAAGGAGAGAAGAGGATGGGGGTAGGTTGGGTTTAGAGCACTGGTTCTTAGCTGTCCTAACACTGTGACCCTTTTATACAGTTCCTCATGTCATGGGGACCCTCAATAACAAAATTATTTTTGTTGCTACCTTACAACTGTAATTTTGCTACTGTTATGAATTATAATGCAAATATTATTGGAGACATAAGCTTGTCAAAGGGATCTTAACTCACAGGTTAAGAACCGCTGCTCTTGCATTATTCGTAATAGCCAAAATCTGGAAACAACCTAGATGCCCCTCAACTGAAGAATAGATAAAGAAAATGTGGCACATTTACACAATGGCGTACTGCTCAGTGATAAACAACAACATCTTGAAATTTGCAGGCAAATGGATAGAAGTGGGAAAAACTATCTTGAGTGTTGTAAAACTGTCACAAAAGGGACCCTGGCGGGTCCCATGGTGAGTGAGGACCATGGGTGAGGAACAGGCAAATACACCATAGAGACAGAGTTTGGGTGCGGGCTTTATTGAGATAAAGGGAATGGGAAGGGAAGAGAGAATGTGAGAGAGACAGAGAGAGGGATATAGAAAGCTGCCTCCTCAGAGGGAATGGCAGAAAGGAAGATAGAAGGGAATGGGCAGAGCTTGTCTCTTAAAGGGATCTTTGCACCTGCATACAGACTAGAACCCTGGGCTGGCCAGAGTACAGCTTGGGTACATCCTGCCAGATGACAGGGCATATAACCCCAGAGGAGCGAGGTAACAAAGAGGACCCTAAGAGAGACATACATGGATCCAACTAGGAAGGAGAAAGAGACAAGATTTCCTAAAAACCTTCATCCAATCACTGATGGAAGCAGATGCAGAAATGCAGATGCAGAGTGGTTAGTTGTGGACAACCACTGGACAGAGCTCTGGGAGTCCTGTCGAGAGAGGAAAGAGCGATAATATGAGCAAAGGGGTCAAGGCATGATGGGGAAACCCACAGAAAAAGCTAACTTGAACTAGTAGAAGCTCACTGACTCTGGACAGACAACCAGGAAACCTGCATAAGACCAATCTAGCACCCCTGAAAACAGGTGACAGTGGGTAGCTTGGGCAGTTTGTGGGGCCACTGGCAGTTGGACCAGGAGCAATCCCTAATGAATGAACTGGTTTTTGGGGGGCCCATTTCCTATGAAGAGAAACCTTGCTCAGCCTAGACACATGGGGGAGGGGGGACTTGGTACTGCCTCAATGTGGTGATGTGACAGAATTCATTGGCTCCCCATGGGAGGCCTTACCCTCACTGAGGGGCAGGTGGGGGTGGGGTGAGGGGGAAGGTGGAGTGAGTGGGAGTGGAGGGAGGTGGGATTGGGATTAGAATGTAAAAAAGGTGTGTGTGTGTGTGTGTGTGTGTGTGTGTGTGTGTGTGTTAAAGGAACTGCTGCTCTCGAGGCTGGAAATGGCTTGGGTGGAATGAAATCGGATGAATGTAGGGGACTGGGCTGGTGTAGAGGGTGTGCTTCCTGTTCCAAGCCTGGGGTGTGGGGGTGGGTAGATCTGAACGAATAGGTTGGAGATGATGAGGGAGAGTCCTGTGGTTTGACCGATAGGTACCAAGGATGCTAGCTTAAACCTCCAGCACCACTGCGGTGAAGGCAGGGAAGACACTGGCTGGTGCGCTGGTTGTGGGATCCAGGAGAAATCTGGTCCATTGCAGAAAATGCATGGATGCAGAGGTTGGAGTTTTTGCAAGGCTAGACTCTGGAGGGGGATGTGAGAAGCCTGGATTTGAAGTAGGATGGTTTTAGGCAGCGTAAAGGGCCCTGTGCATGGATGCAGATGGGGAATGTCCTGATGGCTGGCTGAAGCACAGGAGGAGGACAGGGTAGGTTTCCTATGCTCTAGTGGATACAGGACAGCACTATTCTCCTTCTGCAGCTTTTACTGACCACATACATCTCCTGCAACAGTACTTTTCAATTTAAACAGAACGCAGCCACTTTCAACTTTCAGGTGAAATCTTAAACTTGAATTCTCTTTTATGAGTATCTAACAGATAAGAGAAAATAATACATTTCTATTTATTTAAAATATTTGCCTTCCCCTGTGTGTTCCTCTAGCGAACACAGTGAATATTTACAGTAGTAGCAATAGCCAAAGATTTCCTGAGTGGTTACCCTACTGTAAACACTAGGCTAAATTTTTTGTCTGCATCAACCCATTCAGTCTTTATCACAATAGTGCCCCCTCTCCTCCCTCCCACCTCTCTCCCCATCTCTGCTCATCTCCTTCATTATGACCAACATTTCATTTCACTGATAGCTCATCCAAGGAATCACAGAGTTTTTGATAGCCATTGATCTGATCTGCCTCACATGTTTACTGGAGCCTCACCAAATTGATCAGCCCATGCACCCAGAGCTTAGGACCAACGCTAATCATCCACAGGGCAATCTGAGCAAAAAAGGAGCACTGCAAAGTCAGCCCAGCTAAAAGTGGGGAGAGAGCCTGTCTCTGGACCCCAGCATCATCCCTACCAAGGGAGCATTCGCAACTCCATATCTGTAAAATATTGCGTGTCAGTTCAATTATCTTATGTCTTGACAACAACAAAAGGAAGCCAAGAAGAGCCAAGCACTGCTATTTGGCCCAAGATTTGATTGGTATCATGATTTACTAAATTACTTTTTCGGTGGGTTCTTTTTGGGTTTGTTTAAAGCCAAGGACTAAATGTAGCAATAAAAATTTAAATTAACTTGGCTCTTGTCTGAAGTGCTCAATATTCCAAGCTCTGTGCCTCGCTGTGGTGCCAGGGAAAACAGCAAAAACAGTGGAGAATCGCCTGAGCTTCTGACTCACTCTCCTCATTAGGGGAGATTGGAATCTTACATCTCCCTGGGCCCTGAGAGTGGCTCGGCTTTTGCCTCTAGCAACTTCGGAGGAATCTTTTTGCTACCACATATCAAGATACAAAATTATTTGGGATAAGATTTTCTAGTTAGGAATGATAATTCCTAAGTAGGAAAGTAAGCCCTGTGCAAAAAAAACAAAAAACAAAACAAAACCCAATCAAATTATCACGAAAATTATGTTTTCATGAATACATGATCAATATAACTTTCAGCTTAGCTATTTTAGCACTGTTGGCTCTAGTAATTGAGTTCAGCAGGAACAACCGGATCAAGTCACACATTTTCACTATAGAATACTATCTTGTTATACAAAAGTTTCACTTATAAAAAACATTCTAGGAAACTATACTTTTGGTAAAGATATTCCAAAATAATATAATTATGATGATACTGACTATTTACTTTTTTAAGTATTCTTTCATTTCAATAAAAGTAAAATAAATGTTTTCTTTAATCTCCTGTGGAAAATTCGCGTGGTGTGTGCCAGATAGTATACTGTAATTAATTAACTTATTGTTCACTGTTTGGTGTTTCAAAAACATAGTCTTACTATGTTTCTGAGAGTGGCCTAGAACTCACTCTGTAGTCCAGGATGACCTCCAACTTGAAACCATCCTCTTGTCTCAGGCTCCCAAATGCTGGGCTTAAAGAGATGGACAGCCACAGCCAGATTTAAGATTTAATATTAAGATTTATTTTTTAACTGAGCACATAATCAGTATAACTAAAAGGTGGGGCTTTGGTTCAATCCTGAATGGATTTCTTCTGATTTCATGGATAAAATGATGGAGTAATCTTCTCATTTGCTTTCAAATACACAGCACATACTGTGTCTCTTCCACTATAGTAAACCAATGCAGCTTATTGTGCATATGATAAAGACAAGCACTTCTCACTTTAGCACAGTGCAGTCACCATCTCTTGGGTAAATCTTAAATGATTTAACTGTAATTAAGTAAAGGTGATCAAAGAGAAAACTCATTCTCTCTTGGAAACCTCTCATGTATCAGAAAATGAAATGAATTAAAATGACATTTTTAATATTCCTTCTCTTCTCTCAGGGTACTACCTAAATTATTCCTTTATCAATAGCTGTGTGCTTTGCTATGTCCTTTGTCCTGTGTCATGCCTCCTTGCTGGGATATCTCCTGAGTGTGTAGTAAGCAGCTGAAGTCTACAAGGTTAGTGTCCTCAGTGGGAAACAAATTTTGGGTTTATTATATCCCAGGGGCTGGACTCAGAGGAAAATGTCCTCAATGCTTCCAGGGAAAGTCTTGGTCAAGCAAGGTCTTTGAGTTATCATCTACAAATGAAAGAACTGGAAAAAAAAAAAAAGAAGAGTGAGTGAAGCCTAGGACTTCTCTCAAACCAAAGTGACCCATGAGGACCAGATCCTCAGCCGGCCTTGGTAGAAAAAAAAAAAAAAGGCTACTTTTGGTCACCTGCATGGACCTAAACATCTAACAGGAACGTATAACCAAAGATGAAAATGATTGCTGTTTAACCACAGACATTAAATCCTTACGAGGTGTTAGTTACACAATCATCCCTCACTGATGAGTTTCTTCTTCAGATGGGAAACGCCCCAAATATAGGACTCCATGAGCTTGGCTAGATTCAACACTGCAGTGCCTACTTGCTGCCAAGAGAGATGATTCAATTTTTTTAACCTAAAAATTGAATAATAGTTATATTTCTTCTCTCTCCACCTGGACCACTCCTGGGTTCATCACTCTTAAGTCCAGCCTTGGCAGCCAAAGGAAAGCAAATGAAGAGAAATATAATGGGTGGATGCTATTGTGTCCATCAAAAGATTGCAGTGGCTTTTTAAATAATATCTTCTCTAGCTACTTCTGGTTCCCTGCTTAATGTAGGGAGTCCTGTATATATGTTGCTTTTATTGGTTAATGAATAAAGCTGCTTTGGCATACAACAGGGCAGAATAGAGTAAGGCAGGAATTCCAAACAGATAGAGGAGGAAAGAAGGCAATCAGGGAGACACCATGTAGCCGCCAAAGGAGAAAGACGTGAACCGACAACCAGAACCTTACTGGTAAACCACGAGACTCATGGTAAAATGCAAATTAATAGGAATGGGTTAATTTAAGATGTAAGAGTTAGCTCAAAATGTGCATGAGCTAATTGGCCAAGCAGTGCTGTAATTAATATAGTTTCTGTGTGATTATTTCAGGTCTGGGCAGCCAGGAAATGAACAAGCAGCCTCTGTCTATACTTTCCTTGGGATTGCCAAGTTAATACACTTGCTTTAACTCTTCCCTCACATCTCTTCCCATGTTCTAGGCAAGGCTTCTTTTCTCCCTACATCTGACTGTCATACAAATGGAACTATTGATGATTTTCAAGGTGTCCAAACTAGTGCTACTGGAGGGGTACTCCGACTGTCACACCTGAAAAACCCAGCCATCAGGAAGAAGCAAGATTCAGCCACTCCCTGCCCTCTCCATGGCAGTCACGGTTGTCTCTTAAGAGAGGGAAGTGATGAGAATAGGAGTTAGAAATGAGACAGGGGCCTCAAGTCATGTCCTTGGCCACAAGTCAAAACTAAAGTTCTGGAAGTATTTGGGGCCTCTGATCCCTGGTTTAATTCCTAAATGATTTTAGGGTTACCTCTTTAGAGGGGGGATGTTAGAGTACCATTGAAGGCCCATAAAAGGTAAAATATTACCCTCTCGCTAAAAGAATAGCATCTACCATGGTGGAGACATTCCATCGCGTGCTCCCTTAGGAGTTAATTCAGCTGGGCTGGCCTAACATCTGGCCAACAGAACATGGTTCAGTAAGGTGGGTTCACTTTAAGCCACGCTAAAGCAATGGAAGGAATAATTAGCCTTTTAATGAGGTAATGACTATTTCCTTTCTAGAATTCCTGACCTCCAGCATAGTCCAGAAATACATGGGGTTCTTCTGGGTTTGCCTGTTTCTCTGAGTCTTGACTCAAAAAGACATAACATTGCCTTTTCTTCTCTTCTGTTTTCTTTCAGACACTGGTCAGAGCTCAAGAGTGCTTTCTCTGGTTCCTTGGGCTTTCTTACTCTTCCTCTGATGCTCCCCTCTCCACCATGCGGTTGACTTCCTCACTGGCTTAACTTTAACAGCCTGGCTTTTCCTTTGCTTGTCTCTACCACCCTCCTCCAAGCAGCTGCCGAGATTTTTCACGTGCTTACTGTATCATTTTTCTTTTAAACTCGAATAAAATTGTCCTCAAGCTTAAAAAAAAAAAGACAGTATGTGTGGTGATTTTTAGAATGCTACTAGGAACTGAGCTGTGAGGAAAACAAGGGACACAAATAAGAGTACTTAGCATGCTTACACAGAAATGCATGTGTGTATACATGCACATGCTGAATAATTTTATACAGTATATAATATTTACTTGCATATATGATATCAAAGCATATCATATAAGCTTTGAAATCAGTGCATTTACAGTAGCAGCCTGAATTATCTGGCAGCAGCGTACAGTTCCTTTTTCATATTCCCTTTTGGTTCAGGAAGTCTAGATATTCCAAATGAGTATGATGCTGGGGGACCTTCAAAAACAAAAGAACTAATAATTACTCAGCACCTATCGGTGCTAGACACTAGGGAGACACTTTCACATCCTACATTTAATTTGGGCATCACTACAGTCTTCTAGAGTTTGTATAGTCAGCTTTATTTTCCTATTGGAGCAATTGAGGTTAAAATCAGTGACGTAGTGTGCCCAAAATTCCATTGATTAGGCAGTCAGTAGAGCTAACAGCTTTGGGAGCCACCTTAGTAGGAAGAGAAAGGAGGGAGCAAATCGGTCAGTATGGATTTGGTACTTTTCCTTTTGGATGTTGACACTAGGGTTTTACCTCAGTACATAGTGGGTCAAAGACAGTCACATTTAGAATCAATCATCTCCATAGGCAAATGTTCATGCTCTTTATCCACAGTCTGTCCTTAAATTTCCTAAACACTTGTCCATCTTTATTTTTCCCATGCCATCTTCCACAGTACACGGTAGCTAACTCAGGATTTGTCGAATGGAATTTAAAATCTTCTTACAGGAGCAACAAGACACAGTCATTTCATGAAGTGGGGTAATTATGATACTGTCCACTCTGGGATATTTATGTTTGTCATGGTAATTGAAAGAGCAATTAGTCACTAAGTGAGTAAAACAAAGACAGCTGATAGGGTCTGGCAAAAAAACACTCAAGAGAGGACAGAAGAAATGAAGAAAAAAGTAACAAAACAAAGGAGCAATAATTCATAAGATTTCAACATTTTAAATTAAAATTAGGAAAGCAACTAAAATATGAGGAATTAGTGTCTGCTGTTTCCTATGAAAACAACTACCTCTGCTGCCTACAGCTGGGATTGCTGCCCAGAGCCAACAAGAGACACCTCTTAATAATGGGGTCAGATTATATTTCCAGTACAATTTTATTCTAATGAATGCAAGCCCTCTCCATTAATCCCAACCGTCAAGAAACATAAATAACAGGAGACTATATCATATGGGCTTCACAGTAACTGCATATGCTAACGTGACCAGAATGACAGCTTTAGGACAATTTTATCATATTGATAGCAATTATGAAGGGAAAATAAAATCTTCTCAATTAGTCTTCATTCCTTCTGAGTTAATTAAATGTTATAACCTCTGCTAAACTGCTCAAACAACAGATTCTACTTGGGCAATATCAAAAAGCCATAAAGAACTTTATTATCTTCCAAAAATTTTGTTCAGTTGGCAGATTTTACAGTTTCTGATGTTTTATTCCAATAAATTATCTTTATTGCAAATATGTTCATAGTACATGTTATTGAATCTGTAGAACATTGTGCAAGCCACAAAAAGGCATAAGATATTATTCTTGCCCTTGGAGAATTTATGATCTAAGTGGAGACATTTAGACTAGTTGCAGGTATGTCCAACTGTGGTAGATTGAATGAGAATACCCCTATAGCCTCATATGATTGAATAACAGTTCCCAGTTGGTGGAACAGTTTGGGAAGGATTAGGAGGGGTGGTCTTGTTGAAGGAAATATGTCACAGTCGGTGGTCTTTGAGGTTTCAAAAGACTGGCATCGCTTCTAGTGTCTCTCTCTGCCTTGTGGTTGGGTCTCAAGATGTGAAATTTTGGCTGCTGCTCCAGAGCTGTGTCTGCCTGCTGCCATGGTTCTTGCTATGATGGTTATGAACTCTGACCTTCTGAAACTTTAAGCCTCAAATAAACTCTTTCTTCTTTAAATTGTCTTGGTCATGGCACCAGCAAGAGAAAAGCAACTAAGACACTGACCCGTAGCCCATGGCCCGAAGGAGGCCAAGGGTAGTTATGAAGGAATCCCAAGACAAAATCATAAATTTACTTAAACTAGTATTACTTTTTCTGCATATTTTGTAACTTAATTGTGCAGTTCTAGAATGTGAACCTTATAAATTTCAACCTTGTTTCACTATGTCAAAAGATTGGACGTACCCAAAAGATTAAAAAAAAATAAACATTTTCATTGGTGAAATTTGGTCAAAAACAATTTATTCAATCCTGTGAACATATATATAGTTATATGTGTTCAAGTGACCCATGCTTTCTTTGCTCGGATATCTACGCATGTTTTTAAAGATAAGGTAGATGGCATTAACCACCTTTAGACTTAATGCAATCCATTATGTGAGGATAGAAGACTAATTCTCTGAGCTTTTTATTTGGCTGACTTGTGGAAGTATTTCAAGCATCAAGTCTTCATCTAAATGTGGTGGGATTACCACTGTCATATGTTTCTGTACAGATTCAAAATGCCCTGGAGGGGAATCCTGTCTCACTCATTAGGCTGACATCACTGCCCTAGAGCACAGATCTCATCTTCCTCCTTCACAACCAAACTGGTCAATAAACAGTGCTAAAATTGTCATAGAGAGCCAGGTGTGGTGGTGCACACCTTTAAGCCCAGAACTCAGGAGGAGGAAGTGAGAAGTCCTCTGTGAGTTCAAGGTCATCCTGGTGTACCTAGTGAGCCCCAGGCATCCAGAACTGCATAGAACAAGGAGCTAAACGCCCCGCCTACACCTGGAGGAAGCAGTGTCTGAACTATCACCTGCATAGTTCTGCTTTCTCCACCCTAGCCCTTGGGGGGCATATTCTGTGCCTCACCCCCACCTACTGCACCCTCAGTGACTAGGCAGCACCATCCTTTCTGCCCACCCCCACCATCCCCTGCCGCACTGGTGACCACTGGAGCTGGAAGCCCCATGTGCACCTGGAAGAAGAGCAACCACCAGAGTCACAGGCCCTACCTGACCCATTGGAGGAAGAGAGGGGTAGACAACAGTGTAAGAATACATTCAAGAACATAAAGAGCAATATGCTAGCACCAGAAGTTAGTGGTTCTATAACAGCAAAACCTGAACATCCCAACGCAGATAAAGCAGAAGAAAACAATCTTAAAAATAACTTTATGAAGAAGATATGGGCTCTTAAAGAGGAAATAAAAAATTCCATTAAAGAAATGGAAGAAAAGGCAAACACAAATTAGAATAAATCAATAAATCACTTAAAGAAAACCAAGAAAAAAATAATCAAACAATTGAAGGAAACACTTCAAGGCTTGAAAATTGAAATAAAGGTAATAAAGAAAACACAAACTGAGGAAATTCTGGAAATGGAAAAATCTGGGTAAATAAACAGGAACTAGAGGTGCAAGCACAACCAACAGAAAGCAAGAGATGGAAGAGAGAATCTCAGGCACTGAAGATACCTACCATAGAGGAGATAGATTAATCACTCAAAGAAAATGTTAAATCCAACAAATTTTAACATAAAACATCCAGGAAATCTGGGACACCATAAAAAGGCCAAACCTAAAAATAATAGGAATAGAAGAAGAATTCCAGCTCAAATCATAGAGGAAAACTTTTCCCAACCTAAAGAGGGATATGTATATGAAGGGACAAGAAGCTTACAGGACACCACATAGACTGTACAAAAAAGGAAGAAAGAAAGAAAGGAAAAAAGAAATAAAGATCCCTTGCCATATAATAATCAAAACACTAAACATACAAAATAAAGAAAGAATTTTATGAATTTCAAAGGAAAAAGGCCAAGTAACATATAAAGGGAGATTTATCAAAATTATACCCAACTTCTCAATAGAAACTGAAAGCCAGAAAGACCTGGAGAGACATTCTGCAGACACTAAGAGACCACGGATGCCAGCCCAGACTACTACTGTACCCAGCAAAGCTCTCAATCACGATAGACACAGAAAACAAGATATTTCATGAGAAAACCAGATTTAAACAATACCTATACACAAATCCAGCCCTACAGAAAGTACTAGAAGGAAAACTCCAATTCAAGGAAGTTAGCTGTACCCACGAAAACAAAGGGAATAGATAACCTCATACCAGCAAACCCCAAAGAAGGAAAACACACAAAACTACAACCACCACCAACGAAAAAAAACCAAAAAACAAAAAACAAAACAAAACAGGTGTTGGTGGAGATTGCTTGTTCATTTCTCGGCTGCCCAGATCCTAAATAAACACATAGAAACTATATCAATTGTAATATTGTTTGGCCAATAGCTTAAGTGTATTTCTACCTAGCTCTTGTATCTTGAATTAAGCAATTTTTAATTAATTGGTGTTTTGCCACATGGTTGTGGCCTATTGGCAATGTTTTATCCAGTGTCTATTGTCTGTATCCTGTGGCAGCTACATGGCTTCTCCTTGACTCCACCTTCTTTCCTCCTCTATCTTCTTGGAATTCCAGCCTTTCTCTATTCTGTGAAGCCACTGGCCAAAACAGCTTTATTCATTAACCAATAAAAGTAACACATATACAGAAGGACTTCCCACATCATTTTCCCTTTTCTGTCTAAATAAAAAGGAAGGTTTTAACTTTAACATAGTAAAATTACAAGTAATAAAGCAGGTATCAAGCAAGAATTATAGTTATAATATTTATATCTACTTTATCTTTTATCATAACTAAGGAAAACTATAATTATCTATTCTTTAACTCTATCAAAGACTCCAGAAGGATATAATATTACCTAAGTAAACATTGTGAGCAACTTCCAAAATTCTAGAATTGACAGAGACATCTTGCTGTCTGGACAGTCACCCAAAGTTCTTTTGTAACACTGGGGTACCCATCTTTAGCCTAAAGGCCCATAGTATTTGGCAGACTTTCCTATAAAGCAGGAAATTTTAAAGACAGTTCTGCCTATATTGGCAGTTTGTCAGTCACTTTCTTTTGTGTCCTGTAGAATATCTGGCAGACTCTTTTATGAAGCAGGAACCCCAAAGGACCATCTCGCCTTTAGGCAAGTTTATCAGTCATTTCTCTGTGGGTCCTGCATGTCCAGTTTATTTAACATAACATCAAGCAATCCAGGCAAGAGAAGTTTCTTGCCCAAGTGTCTAGCAAACTCCACAAGGAACCTCTTTGATGCCCATCTTTCTCTTGAAGTAGATTGATGTTGTCAGGAGCAGATGAGTCTCATTGTCAGGAAAAATCCTAAGTTTTTAAAACATTTTAAATGTCATATTTTATTAGCCTTTGAAAGATTTGAAGACTATCTATTCATATTCATATGAAATATATGTTTGTACAACTAGAAAACCTAAACTAATATGACTGCAACTTGGCTATTATAGATGACTATTCACCTGTATTTTTTAAATTATGCATTATATTTTTAAATGGGCTGCATAAACACAATACCTCAATCAAGAGAAGAAATATACATATAACAAAATTGATCTTAAATTTGTATCAATAATCCAAGATTCATAGCAATGTATAAAGACAGCATATCCCCCCTTTAAATGTAAACAAACGTTTATAAACAATATTTGAAAATTCGGGCATAGTTTTTTCCAAAGTTCTTTTGTTTTTTGTTGGGTGAAGTATTTTTGGGTGTTTACAGAGACCTTTTGGGTGGTCTTGTTCCATCGAACCACATTGATCTGGAAGGAATCTACAGGTTCTCATCCTCTGTGGAAACAAAAGCAGAACCTCTTTTCTAAAGCACCATATCCTTAGACCCAAATTTTGAAATCAAGATACCTTTAAAATATATATGTTGGTTTAGCTTAGCAGCCTGTACAATGAAATGTCTCACTGTACTTAACTTATTCATAGTCAAAAAATTTTAAAGAAAACACAAAAGTATGCATAATCCAGACTCTTTGTTTATATTTCAGTTTTATGTGGTTTATTTTTCTTTACTCCTTTAATCTATGACTGTTTTAACTGTGTCTCTTTAAAGAATTTGCTTTATTTTTTATAACCATTTACTTCCTTTTATAACTGTTTATATTCTTTTTCTTCTCTCTCCCAAGCATATGTACATTTAGGGGTCTTTTAAAATCTGAATCTGTCTTTATTGCGTATCTGTAACAATGTTCTGACCAGGAGCGCTTTTAAAATGGTAAGCAGCTTGGTCATAGTGGCCCTGGATGCTGGCTTCGCCTGTCTTGGCCCTTTAATATGGTGGAAGTAGTTCGCTGCTGGCTCTAGGACTGCTGGTAGGAGCTGTACTCTCCACCTCAACTCTGGGTTGCACCCTGTAGCATATAAACCCTTTTTATCTGAGTAAAAGCTAAATCTGCCATGCAGCACACTGCACGACCTGGGAATCTCTCTGTGTATGGCCATGGGAATTCACCATGCTCTCCTGCCTGTGCATTTCTACCAGATCTGATCCAGCAGCTTTCCCAGGCCAGGGTGCTGAGCAGCAGGCGTGCTCTCAGCTACTTTCCTCCTAATCCCGAGAGGGCATACAAGCACCTGGGCCCATAACTAGCAATCACTGGTCATTAATATCTCTTTATATTGATGGACTCAATTCACCCTCTCAAAAGACACAGACTAACAGAATGGCTACAAAAACAGGACCCACCCTTCTACTGCATACAAGAACACTTCAACCTCAAAGACAGACAGTATCTCAGAGTAAAAGATTGGGAAAATATTTTTCAATCAAATGGACCTAAGAAACAAGCTGGTGTAGATATCCTAATATCTAACAAAATAGATTTCAAATTAAAATTAATCAAAAGAGATGTAGTGGACATTACATATTCATTACAGGAAAAATCCATCAAGATTAAGTCTCAATTCTGAACAACTATGCACCAAATACAAGGGCACCCACATTTGTAAAAGAAACACTACTAAAGCTTAAATCACACATCAAACCCCACATACTAATAGTGGGAGACTGCATCACCACTCTCCCCAATGGACAGGACAACCAGATAAAAAGTTAATAGAGAATTAAGGGAACTAACAGATGTTATGACTCAAATGGATTTAATAGACATCTAAAGAACATTCCATCCAAACATAAAAGAATGTACCTTCTTCTCAGCACCTCATGGAACCTTCTATAAAATGACCACATTCTTGGTAACAAAGCAAACCTCAACATATACAAAAAAATTAGAATAACCCCATGCATCTTATCAGATCACTATGACTTCAAGTTAGTTAGAATTCAACAACACGAACTTCAAAGAGCCTACAAACTCATGGAAACTGAACAATGCTCAACTGAACTGTTCCAGTTCAAGGAACTGGTTCAAGGTTCAAGGAAGAAATAAGGAAAGAAATTAAAGATTTCCTAGGATTCAAAGATGAAAGCACAAAGTACCCAAACCTATGGGACACTCTGAAAGCAGTGCAAGCTCATAGCACTAAATGCCTATGTAAAGAACATGGAGAAAACTCACACTAGCAATTTAACAGCACACCTGTAAACTCTAGAACAAAAAGAAGCAAGCTCACTCAGGAGTAGACGCCAGGAAAGACTCAAGTTGAGGGTTGAAATCAATAAAATAGAAACAAAGAGAACAATATAAAGAATCAACAAAACAAAGAGTTGGTTCTTCAAAAAAATCAACAAGATAGACAAACCCTTATCCAAACTAACCAAAAGGCAGAGATATCTAAATTAATAAAGTCAGACATGAAAAGGTGGATATAACAATAGATACTGAGGAAATCCAGAGAACATTAGGTCATACTTTGAAAACCTGTGCTTCACAAAATTGGAAAATGTAAAAGAAATGCCATTGTTCTGGATAGGTACCACATACCAAAATTAAATCGAAGCCAGGTAAACAATTTAAATAGACCTATAACTCCAAAGAAATAGAAGCAGCAATTGATAGTCTTCCAACCAAAAACAAAAAACAAAAAACGAAAAACAAAACGAAACAAAAAACCAGGGCCAGAAGGTTTCCGTGCAGAATTCTACCAGAATTTCAAAGAAAATCTAATACCATTACACTTCAAATTGTCCCACACAATAGGAACAGAAGGAACAATGCCAAACTCTTTTTATGAGGCTACATTTACCCTGATACCCAAACCACACAACGATTCAACTAAGAAAGAAAATTACAGACCAATCTCTGTCATGAATACTGTCGCAAAAAAAAATTAGTAGCCTTCCTATATACAAATGATAAATGGGTTGAGAAAGAAATCAGAGAAACATCACCATTTACAATGGTCACAAATCAAATATCTTGGGCTAACTCCAATCAAACAAGTGAAAGACTTATATGAAAAGAACTTTAAGACTTTAAAGAAAGAAATTGAAGAAAATACCAGAAAATGGAAAGATTGCCCATGCTCTAGGATAGGTAGGATAAACATAATAAAAATGGCAATCTTACCAAAAGCAATCTACAGATTAAATGCAATCCCCATCAAAATCCCTACCCAATTCTTCACAGACCTTAAAGGAACATTACTCAACCTCATACGACAAATCAAAAACCCAGGATAGCCAAAACAATCCTGTACAATAAAGGAACATCACCATCCCTGACTTCAACCTCTACTAAAGAGCTACAGTAATAGAAACAGCTTGGTATTGGCATAAATACAGGCATGTGGATCAGTGGAATCAAGTTGAAGATCCTGATATTAATCCACATACTATGAACTCCTGATTTTTAACAAATAAGTAAAAAATGTACAATGGAAAAAAGAAAGCATCTTCAGCAAATGGTATTGACATAACTAAATATCGACATGTAGAAGAATGCAAATAGATCCATATCTATCCCCATTCACAAAACTCAAGTCCAAATAGATCAAAGACCTTAACATAAATCTAGTTACACTCAATGATAGAAGAGAAAGTGGGAAGTAGCCTTGGACGCACTGACACAGGAGACAACTTCCTGTAAAAGCAGCAGCCCAGACACTGAGAGCAACAATTAGTAAATGGGACCTCCTGAATCTGAGAAGCTTCTTTAAGGAAAAGGACATGGTCAATAAGATAAAACGGCAGCCTACAGAATGGGAAAAGATCTTCACCAACCCCACGTCTGACAGAGGGCTTATCCACTACCCCAGAGAAGCTAGATAAAGAGGAGGACTCTAAGAGGGACACTCATGGAGGCTCCAGGAAAGGCAAATAGTTAAGATTTCCTGGGTAAGCTGGGAAGGCGCCTATAAGGGATGGGATGATGGGGAAATGAGGGCTAGAGATGGTCGAGTTAGTGGAGGGACAGAGAGAAGGAGCAATGTAAGAGATATCTTGATAGAGGAAGTCATTATGGGGTTAGGGAGAAACCAGGCGCTAGGGAAATTCCCAGGAATCTACAAGGATGACCCCAGGTAAGACTTAGCAGTCGTGGAGAGGGCGCCTGAACTGGCCTCCCCTATAATCTGATTAGTGACTGCCCTAACGGTCATCACAGAACCTGCATCCATAACTGATAGGAGCAGGTGCAGTGACCCACAGCCAAGCCCTGGGCTGAGCTCCTGGAGCTTAGGTGAAGAGAGGGAGGAGGGATCAGATGAGCAAGGGGGCGGGATTCAAGGTCATGATTGGGAAAACCACAGAGACAGCTGACCCAAGTTAGTGGGAGCTCAGAGACTCTGGACTGGCAGCTGGGGATTCAGCATGGAACCAAACTAAGCCCTCTGAATGTGGGTGACATTTACATGGCTTCTGTTGGGGGAGGGGCTGATGGTGGGACCAGGACTTACCCTGAGTGCATGAACTAGCTTTTTGGAGCCCATTCCCTATGGTGGTATACCTTGTTCAACTTTGATACAGGGGAGAGGGGCTTGGTCCTGCCTCAACTTAACATATCAGACTTTGTTGACTCCCCCATGGAGGCCTTGCTTCCTCTGAGGAGAGGATGTGGTGGGGGATGGGGGAACTCGGAGGTGCAGAAGAAGGGGAGAAGGGGAACCTGGGGTTACTATGTAAAATTAAAATTTTTAAAAATAAAAAACAAAACAAAAATAAAATAATATAAACTATTAGTCTCAGATGAAGTTATATATCAGCTTTACAAGTGAAATTTTTTTTCTTTTTCTTATTTTTCTTGAGACAAGATTTCTCTATGTAGCCCTGGCTGTTCTGAACTCGCTCTGTAAACCAGGCTGACAGGCTGAAGCAGATATCCTCCTGACTCTGCCTCCTGAGTGCTGGGACTAAAGGTATGCACCATCACTGTCCAGAAAAATTTAGCATTTCTATGACATGGGCATGTTGTACAAGAAAGTCATTTTCTGACACTGTATAATGTTAGTTATCATGTAAAGAAAGAAGTTAATTTGGTGTCCTGGTTATGGTTACTACTGTTGTGATAAAACACCATGACCAAAGCAACTTGGGGAGGAAAGGGTTTATTTGGCTTCACATTATTTATTCACATCACATGTCATCACTGAAGAAATTCGGAACAGGAATTCAAAGGGAGCAGAAACCTAGAGGCAGGAGCTGATGCAGAGGCCATGAAGGAGTTGCTGCTTACTGGCTTGCTCAGCCTGCTTTCTTATAGAACCCAGGACCACCAACCCATGTAGCACTATCCACAATGGTCTGGGCCCTCCACATCCATCATTAATTAAGAAAATGCCCTATTGGCTTGTCTACAGCCTGATCTATTGAAAGCATTTTTTTTTTAAATTGAGGCTCCCTCCTTTTGGATAATGATAGCTTCTGTCAGGTTGACAGAAGACTAGCCAGCACTTGTGATAACACTTTTGCACTGAATTTCAGAGTGGTGAAGGGAGAGACTTTCTTTTCCTCACATACTGGGATATGCAAATGAGTTCTGGGGTAGTTGTAAAAGTACATTTCCTAAAAATATGTTATTCTCTTTCTGGTTTCTTTTGCTTGGTATTTAGAATGCATATACAATTACAAGATTAGCGGTGTCATTTCTTTTCATTGAAAATTAGCCCATTAGCTTTATCAATTATGTTAGTGGATGGCTTTTTATAAAAAAAAATGCAGTCAAACACATCAGCAGGTTATAGGCTGAACAAAGCCAGCTGGGCTTTACCTTTTGCACTATAGTTTGCACGCAGTGAAGAATGCTAAAAAAGTGGGCTAGAACATTAAAAAAGCCTTTACTGTCTTGAGATCAGGTGCATGTGCATGGATTTTAAAAAAATGTTTTGAAAATAAACTTTCAAACATACATAAAAGTTGAAAGAAAATGGATACTCATTAGCTATATTCAACAAATGGTAACATTTTGTCATAATTTGTCTTCTGCATGTTTTAATTTCATTTTTCTAAATTTATTATTTTCTCTTACCAAGTTCACATCTTTGAAACTATTTTGTTTATTTGTTTCTCAGGTAGCTCATGCTGGCCATGAATTTGTTGTGTAGCTGAGAACAACTGCTTCTGCACACTTTTAAAGGAGACTTTTACTTAGGTAATATTGTTGACCTAATGGTCCTGCAGTCGTTCAGTCCCAAAGAAACACACAGAGGCCTACATTAATTATAAACTGGTTGGCCTATTAGCTCAGGCTTCTTATTAACTTTTACATCCTACATTAACCCATAATTCTTGTCTGTGTCAGCCACATGGCTTGGTACCTTTCGTCAGTGAGGCATTCTCATCTTCCTTCCTCGGCATCTGGGTTATGACTGCAGACTGACCTTTCCTCTTCCCAGAATTCTCGTCTTCTCGTTGCCCTGCCTCTACTTCTTGCCTGGTTGCCCCACCTATACTTCCTGCCTGGTTACTGGCCAATCAGCGTTTTATTAAAGCAATACAACTGATAAATCTTTACAGAATACAAGATCATTGTCCCACAGCATAATATGACTTCATATATAGGCCTTATTCTCCTAGTTATTTCAAAGACAGTTCTTTTTTTTTTTTTTTCCAACCAGGGTTTCTCTGTGTAGCCCTCATTGTCCTGGAACTGACTCCGTAGACCAGGACTTATGAGGAACCTCTTTCAGCCAATGGCCTTTAAGAGGCTAGACCAGGTGGGGGCATGACTTTTGGGTTCCCAAAAAGCTGCCGTCCAGCCCAGCTTCTCTCTCTCTTCTTCCTGTGCTCCACACCTTGAGGTTGGACCCCCATTCCTGTTCTGTTTCTTTTAATAAAGAAACGGCCTTAGATAACACCATTTCAGAGTCAGTTTGGGATTATTTGACTTATGTTTCCCTCCTCCACTTTTATGTATTCAGCTTCCCAGGCTGGCCTCAAACTCACAGAGATCCACCTGCCTCTGCCTCCCAAGTGCTGGCATTAAAGGCGTGCGCCACCACTGCCCAGCTCAAAGATAGTTCTTATTTTTTCTTATTAGAAATCAATACATAAAAAATTTAAAATTGAGACTCGAGAGATGTCCTGGTCAGTAAAGCACTTTGCTGTGCGTGCCTGAGGACCTGACTTCAGCTCTTTGCCACCCAGATCCCTGACGCCTCAAGTATCTTAAAGAGAGAAAATACAGAGATCTTTGCTCAGACACATTGCAGTCAAATTCTCTAAGGTCAAACAGGATTTTGAAAGCAGCAAGAGGAAAGTAGGCTATCACACCCAGGGGTGTGGCTGTGACACACTCACTGGGATTCTTAGCACAGTGTTGCATATGGATGCAGACTGTAGAAGGAAAAGGACTGCCAGCCAAGAATGCCACATCCAGCCAGTATGCCCTTCAGAAGCCTGGAGAGAGACGGAAGGGCCTTGGGACTCCCCCACGAGATAGCCTCGGAGGAGACGGGGAGTTCTTCCAAGTGAAATGAGAGGACACTAACGACACAAAAGCACAATGCTTGTTGCAAAGCGGGTGGGAGGCCAGGCACACATGTCTTTAATTCCGAGTGGCAGAGACAAGTGTGTCTCTGTGAGTTCAAGGCCAGCCTGGTCTATATAGCAAGTTTTAGGTGAGCTAGAGCTACATAGAGCGACTCTTTCTTTTAAAAAGTGGGCTCGAGTGGTTACACACTTAAGAAGCCATACTTCCTTTGCAGAAGATCTGAGTTTGGTTCCCAGCATTCATGCATCCATGACAGGCATCTCAAAGCCACCTATATACTCTAATTCTAGGACATCCAGCACCTTCTTCTGGACTCCATGGGCACTGCACTCACAAGGCAACCCCCCCCCACATACACAGATAATTTAAAAAATAAAAATAAAATCTTAAAATACACAGTTAAAGCAAAAAAGAGTAAATACAGAATGTTCTACTACCATAATGGTAGTACATAAACCACTTCAACCTTTTGTGCATGGTAAAATAAAATAGTTATCACCGTAATTATGAGCACATATATCATACATAAGAGATATAAATTCCAACACCAAAAAGTGAAATGTGGGAAGAGGAAAAACTCAAGTGAAAAGCTTGTTTTTAAAATCATTATTATTACCAGTGAGAAGCTGACAAGGATGTGCAATTGCTGATGTCACACTGACAATTGACAGCTGAGGTCACACAGTTAACCACTGAGGTCACACAGGCAGGTAACCTCTGAGGTCACACAGGTAACCGCCAAGGTCACACAGGTAACTGCTGAGGTCACACAGGTAACCTCTGAGGTCACACAGGCAATCTCTGAGGTCACACAGGCAGGTAACCTCTGAGGTCACACAGGCAGGTAACCTCTGAGGTCACACAGGTAACCACCGAGGTCACACAGGTAACCGCCAAGGTCACACAGGTAACTGCCGAGGTCACACAGGTGACCACTGAGATCACACAGGCAGGTAACTGGTGCAGTGAGCATAGAAATGGGCTCTGATCCTTTTGTGTTCTCCTCTTCCATAATTTTCTATCTATTTTGTGGTTTTGCTTTTCTATTTTCTGTTCTTTTTTGACTTCTTCAACAACAACAATAGCAACAAATAAATGGCAGAGGAGAGAATGAGAGTCTGGAGAGAACTCGGCCTAGGAGAGTGTTTCAGGCACATGAAGTCATTCATGATGTATATGAATGGAGTTTTATTTCCTTTTTACTGTTTTTTTTTCTTACTTATGAATGCACAGCCATTGCTTGGCTTGTTTCTAGCCAGGTTTTCTAATTTAAATTATCCCATTACTCTTTAACTACATTTTGCCTCTGTGCTTTATTCTATGTATCTTTCCTTATTCCGTGGCTGGCTGTGTGTCAGGCCCCTGGCATCCTTCTCTCTTTCTCCTTTTTTTCAATCTTCCTTCTCTTTCTTCTCTTCTATTTATTCTCTCTCTGCCTGGCAGCCCCACCTAGGCCTCTCTCCCACCTAGCTATTGGCTATTCAGCTCTTTATTAGGCCAATCAGGTGTTTTAGACAGGCAAAGTAACACAGCTTCACAGAGTTAAACAAATGCAACACGAAAGAATGCAACACAGCTTTGCATCATTAAACAAATATTCTGCAGCAAAAACAATGTAACACATCTTCAACTAATATTCCACAACAATCTTGTACTTCGTGGTGAGCAGACTTGGTCCTGGGACTGAAAGGACAAGTGGCACTGGGAACTCAGGGTCTCTGTCACTGTCTCTCCTCCCACCGTCCTGTAGCTCTGAAACCTCTTGGATGCAGAAACAACATCAGGCCTTTTAGAAGAGAAATGAAACACATCTCTTGCCATTTGCAGGAGTCTCTTAGTCGTCGTAGTGGTGACATTTTACATTAGATAATTCTTAGTTTGGAGAACTGTTTGTGCCCTGTGAGATGTTTAGTAATACCACTGTCTTTGATCAACCAAGAGACCAGTTACACTTTGTAGGTGACAACCAGAAATGTGTCAGACATTCCAGAGCAAGGAACAAAATCATCTTGATTGTGGACCATCATCCAAAGTGGCTCTTCTTTTACTAGTTTTCCCTCTTTTCCAGGTCAAAGTGAACACAAACCTTAGTTCAGTTGTATCATCACATAGGTTCAATTCCTCTTTTATTTTCACCTAAAATTTCATAAGGAGTATTTTCACTGCTGTTAATGACATCGATATCTTTAAATTTTCTAATTTAACTTTGTTCATTTATTTATTTGTGGGAGGGGCATGTGCTGCATCACATTTGTGGAGGTCAGGACAACTTGGGTGACTTGGGTATCACCTTCCATCATGTGGGTCCTGGGGATTGAACTCAGGTCATTAGACTTGGCGGCAAGTGTCTTTACTGGCTCCAACTGACTAACCTCACTGGCTCAGATATCTGTTATTTTTGTCAACCAAGCATCCCCGTTTCCCCTTCCAGGAACAATGCCCTCTTTGTTCTTGGAAAGCCTAGGTCTGTTTTTCCCTATCGTGTAACATGAAGGTATTTCCTGCTGTCAATGGTGTTGCAAGTGGCATGGGACTGACTGGGCTCAAAAGCTGTCTCCACGGCCACAATGCTTAGTCTGGGTGGTAGGTACACGACCCATGTTGGGACAACCAGCTCCTTCTCCTTGGAATTTGCTAGAAGAAGTCTCTTGTGTTTGGGTTGCTAAATTCAGAGCTATAAGGTTAAACTCCCTGCAGCTCTGTCAGCAGTCTCTTTCCAGTGAAAGAAAATGAAGCCAACACGGTAGGCAGTGGATCTAAGAGATGGGGAGAAAATTCTGGAGATAACATTTGATTCTGTAGATTCATTTATCTGAGGTCAACTAGCCTGCGGTGCCTTTGCTGTGAATTGATTAATAAAACAGTGTTCATATTAATCATATCTATTAACTACTGTTTCTTTGACTTCTTTCTTAAGTGTTTTGACAACATTGAACTTCAAGAAGATTTTAAATATTTTTTCTACCATAAAAGCAGTGTTCTTTTTCTGTGCCTTATGCATGGCTCCTACTAAATTTTCCATTTGTTTCTTCAAAATGGGCACTTGGTTTGAATTTTGAGCTGTAAAATTTAAAGCAGGATTGATTTGCTGCCTAGTTTTTAAAGGCCATCCAGTTTTGCTTTTCTACATCCATTGTAATGCTCCCATCTGTGGTTATAGCATGCTTGTGGCTGCAGCTGCCCCAGCTGCACAGACACATTTGGATGCATTAACTCACCATGTCAGTGCTTTGGGAGATGTTTTATGGTACCATGAAGATTTATTCTTAACTCTTATAGGACCTGCTTTATTAGCTCTGTTATCCAGTAAGCTCAAAACAACGTTGTTCAATTTGAGGCCTTCAGACGGTTACATTCTCTTCAGATACAGGTTTCTTTCGGCGCCCAAATGTCTGTACTTTATTTACAAGCAGAAATTCACTTTTCTGTATTTTTAAGACACAGTGCCAGCTGGGTATATGGCACACATCTGTCATTTCGGGCCTCAGAAGGCAGAGTTAAGAGGATTTCTATGATTTCCTGGCCAGACAGGGCTACATAGAGAGACTGCTTCAAGATGCAAAAAGATCTAGATCAGATCTTTTTGTCAGTTCAGTTTTCGTTTTTGTCACCCAATTGCAACCAAGTCACTAGTATGCGGTAAAAGCAAAATTGCACGAGAAGTTCAACATTTCACATGTTTAAGCTTTTTGTTGGCTAGGCATGCTCACATGTGTCTGTAGTTCTAGATGCAGGGAGGCCGAGATGGGAGGATCACTTGAGACTAGAAACTTGAGGTCAGTCTGGGCAATCGAGGGAGACCTCAGTTCAAAACCAAAGCAAAATAAAACAGCAGCTACAAGCAGCCTACCAGTCAACAGTAAATTAAAGAAACTCCAAAGCCATAGTTCATGATTTCTACTTGTGTGGAAGATAGCCATGCTGAACCCTCCTCTCTAGTAGAGAATGAGGTACATGTTACTCAGAAGTACTACATGCTGTATCCATGCTGACCCCTCCTCTCTAGCAGAGAATGAGATGCATGTTACTCAGAAGTACTACATGCTGTATCCATGGCTTTTCCAAAATAATTATGGTGACAGGAGGGTCTCCAGTGACATAATGTTGTGGGGTGTCCACCAGAGAAGACAGAAGACACCAGAAGGACATGGGTTCGGGCCAATAGAAAGTCTTTATTAGCTGGCTGGTGACTATGCTGGGTGTTCAGGACCCCAGTGTAGCCCTGAGCCTTTCTTGGGGAACTTTTAAGCACAAAAGCCATATCCTGAGTCGACTTAGTTAACAAGAACAGCTATTCAGAAGCGGAACTACAGAAGCCAAAAAATAAGGTTAGTGCATTTAGAGACTTTGACAGATTAGGTCTTTGTTTTAAATTTTGGCAGGTGGTACTGTCTACATGCTGAATTTTATGACCTGAATGGTACTTCCATCATGGAGTCAGTTGTGCTAAGGTCTGGGCCCTGTTGCGATAATGACACCTCCAGGGGTGGCAAGCAGCTTTCCACCCACATTCCGGAATGCTTCTGCCATTCTTTCATAGGAACCATTAGGGATAACCAAAAGAATGCTTTTCTTCAAGTCTGGTCTACTTAGTTTTCCCTCGTGAATGTGCCGACCCTTTTACTATTGTCCTGAAGGAAGTTCAAGGACAGATAGAGCGCTAGAGCCACTGATGCGCCGCCTGTCAGGACCGGTAAGACTGCCAGTGTGTCTCCCATGATTCCTTTCACCACTTTGTTCACAGAAATGTTTCTCATCTTTCTAGTCAGATTTGGCCAATCCACATTTATTCCTGAGAAATGATGCAATAAGAGGAGAAGTGACATGTTGGAGTCCTGAGATAATTATGCGACTGTCTCTCAGGGAATCATGGGTAGCAAAATGTATTGCTATTTCTGAAAGCACAATTGGTAATGGTGAAAAATTAGGAATAAATCAAAGGTTTGTCATTGGGCTATTTTATGAATTCTGACAGAGCTATAAAAGGAAATCTATCCAATAAACAAAAAAAAAACCATATGGATGCAGTACAATTTCCAAGTTATATTAGAAGTTTGTCAAGAGGTAGTACAAGGGACTCATTAAAAGTGTGGACACTGGATGCTGATATCATGGTTTTAAAGTCTTATTAGCTGTGTAAACTTGAACGCACACTTCAAGTTCACTTCCTCAGTTTTTCTCACCCATTAGAATGATCAACTGAGATAATACACAAGACACTTGGAAGAACATCAGACACCAAGCAAAATAACTGGCAGATAATAATAGGGTTGCATGAAGAAGTCTCGAAACTGACTTAATATGCACAAGACACTCAAAAGAGCATCAGACAGTAAAATAACTGACATATAATAATAGGGTGGGTGTAAGTCCTGAATCGAGGGATGTAATTAAAATTTTTTTGTAAGTGTGTCACTCTTAAATATTTTCAAGTGACAGCCATTTGTCCCCTGTAGCAGTGTGGAACATACTCATGAACAGAATTATCTTGATTGTATTTTCATCTGTTTGAAGATAAGGCCTGAATTTCCATCTAGTTTGTGCCCTGTCTGATCTCCAACATGTATCAATACAGGACAGATTTCATATGTATTTGTGGCTGCATTAATGAAACATTTAGATGTCTTTCTGTACACAAACATGATCTCACAGCTTTGACCATTTGAGAATAATCTTGCAAAGTTTCTGTTCTGGGGTATCTAGAGAAGATTGCTTGGACATGGCTTTAAGACAATAGAAAGTCTCTATTAGCCGGCTGGTGACTATAGTGAGTGTACAGTACACCAGAGTAGACCCAGGCCTTTTTCAGGGTGAGTGTCACATACTCTGGGCTGACATACTTCAGTTAACAAGAACAGTTTAGCCAGAAGCAGAGCTGCAGAAGCCAAAAGTTAGGTTAGTCCATTTAGAGACCTTCCCACAACTGTGGACTTTGATGGATTAGGTCTCTGTTTTCATTTTTGGCAGGTGGTGCTGTCTACATGCTGAGTTTTATTGCCTGAGTGATACTTCTGTCATGGAGTCAGTTGTGCCAAGGTCTGGGGTCCACAAGGGCCAGGGCTGTAATTTCAATGGTGAGGGTCAGGTCCAGGGATTTTGTTCAGAGGAAATTGCTTTTACCTGGAGCAATATTCTAAAAGTGTTGTTTTCTTTTCCAGGGCTTTATTTTACTTTTCAAAAATTTATATTTTTTTCCTTCCTCCCTCCCTCCCTCCTCCCTCCCTCCCTCCTTCCCTCCCTCCCTCCCTCCTTCTCTCTTTCTTTCTTTCTTTCTTTCTTTCTTTCTTTCTTTCTTTCTTTCTTTCTTTCTTTCTTTCCTTCTTTGTTATTTGGTTCCTGTGCAAGTTGTCAAAAGACACCTTTCAGGAGTCAGTTGTCTCCTTCTGCTGTGGATTCCGGAATCAAACCCAGTCGTGTGTGGCGAGCATTTAAAACCACTGAGCCATCTTGTCAGCCCATTATTTTATTGAGGTACAGCCTCACATAGCTCAGGCTGGCTTTAACTTGCTACACAGTCAAGGATGACCTTGAGCTTCTGATCCTCCTGCCTCTACCTCTTAAGTGCTGGTATTGCAGGCAGGTGCCCCCACTCCCCTTGATTCGGTGCTGGACATGGAACCCGGGTTTCAGGTATGCTAAACTCAAGAATTTTACTTTTAAGCAAAGATGAGAATGCACCTTTTTTGGTCAGGTCTACTAGTGCACACCCAATCCCACCACTGGGGAGGAAGAGGTGGGAGAACCTCTATGCGTTCAAGGCCAATCTGGTTTACATATTAAACTCCAGGTCTGCCAGAGCTGCATAGTGAAAGCCTGTTGCAAAAAGAAAGAAAAAAGAGAGAATTAAGGGAGATTAAATGTCTTCATAAGTGCCCTACTACAAGAAAGGCAAAGGGAGACGTGACAGAGAGGAGGAGCCATGGGAAATAAAGCAGAGATAGAAGTTCTTATGTTACTTGTAGTAGGAGGGGCCGCTTGGTTGTTCCCAGCCACCCAGCTAGATTAAACCTGAAATAATCACACAGAAACCATATTATTTAAATCATTGCTTGGCCCATTAGCTATAGCTTCTTATTGGCTAACTCTTACATACTAATTTAACCCATTTCTATTAATCTGTGTATCACCACGAGGTCATGGCCTACCAGCAAAGTTTCAGCATGTCTATCTCTGGCGGCAGATCTATGGTGTCTCTCTGATTCTGCCCTTCTTCCTCCCAGCATTCAGTTTAATTTTTCCTGCCTACCTAAATTCTGCCCTATCAACAGGCCAAGGCAGTTTCTTTATTCATTAACCAATAAAAGCAACACATAGACAGAAGGACCTTCCTCATCAGTTACTCACTTGAGGAAGGAAGAAAGGGCCCCAAGCTGCAAGCATGTGGCTCAAAAGTTAGGCAAAGAAGGACTTTCTTCTAGAGCAGTGCTTCTCAACATGTAGGACTTGATCCTTTTAGGGGTCACATATCAGATATCCTGCATACCAGATATGTCTGTTACGACTCTCAATGGTGGCAAAAAGTTACAGTTATGAAGTAGCAATGAAAATAGTTTTGCAGCCGGGTGGTGGTGGCGCACGCCTTTAATCCCAGCACTTGGGAGGCAGAGGCAGGCAGATCTCTGTGAGTTCGAGGCCAGCCTGGTCTACAAGAGCTAGTTCCAGGGAAAGGCTCCAAAAAGCTTCAAAGAAACCCTGTCTTGAAAAACCAAAAAAGAAAATAATTTTGCTTATGTTGGGAGTCACCATAGCATGAAGAACTGTGTCAAAGGGTCACAGCGCCAGGGAGGCTGAGAACCGCTGCTCTAGAGTCTCAGCAGGGAACGGCTCTTTCCACTGTGTTCATATTGGACACTGTCTTAGTCACTCTGTTTATATAATACACCATGATCAAGGCAACTCACAATGTGGCTTAGAGCCGGTGATGCCAGAGGAACACTTGAGATCTCACATCTTGACCAACAAACCACAAGGCAAAGGGTCACACTGATGATGGCTCCAGTCTTCTGAAATGGCAAAGCCTGCCTCCCCACTGTGTCACTTTTTCCCATAGGACCACCCCTCCAAATCCTCCTCAGACAGTTCCACCAAGTCTACGCCCTGTGGAGGCTAGTCTCATTCAAATGACACAGAGGCCTTGAATCTGAAGTTCCGGACCCCAGAGTTGTAAGATAATCAATTTACCTTTTAAGTCATTAAGTGTGCAACTATAGGAGTGAGAGGAAACTAATACAGAGCCATGGAAAAGTAATAGAGAAAGTTCACTGTAGGGTCAGAGAGTTCCAGTGTCTTCACCCACCAGGGGGGCAGGCCTCAGGGATGGGATGCAAATGCCTTTGAGTCATCCTTGCTAATTATGTAAATGAGTAACACATATAACCCACTGGCTCATCAAGCTAGATATGGGTAGAATTGCTACATGGGATGGAGAGATTGCTCATATCTCCCAAGGAAAAGTCACACACGGTTTCTATGCTGTTCTATTGATTTATTTGCACTGGCGTCAATGTCGGACTTTGACAATTGCTTTACTACACTAATACGCTAATACACTTAAATGCGTAAAGGTAAGTCCTGGGTCTATCTCTGCAATTTCCCCAAATTTTCTCGCTTCCAGCCGAATTTTCATCAAACTGAATTGATTGAAAACAACAAAATTTTGAGAATGGATTTTGCTATAAGGCCCAGATTGATCCTTTCTCCTTAGTCTCCTCAGCAGCTAGGATTACAGACATGAAAACTTGAAATCTAGAACGTATCACCCTATATATTCATTTGAATTCCTGTTCAGAATTACAGACTCCCTTTTCAGCTCTTTTCTGTACCCACCCACACCCCTTGGCAACACTTCCTAGTTTTCCCACTTTACATCTTACACACTCCGTAGAAGAGGCTGGTCTCCTTAAGTTTCTTATATGTGGGATTAGGTTTCTTTCTAATTACATTTCTTAGTGAGTGATAAAAGTGTATAGAAATGGTATACAAATTTTATTTTGTCCACTCTGTAGATAAATTTTCTTGTTGGGACCTCCAGCTCACAAATAATGACATAGACGTATTATTAATTATGAAAGGCCGATCTTAGTCTAGGCTTGTCCCTAGCTAGTTCTTATAACTTAAATGAATCCATATATCTTAATTTACATTCTTTTACAAGCTCGATTTCCTTTACTCTGCCTGCCCATCCTGTTTCCTCCATGTCTGGCTGGCAACTCTACTTTTCTTCCTCTCTCTGTTCTCTCTGTCCCCAGAAATCCTGCCTAACCTCTTCTTGCCTAGCTAATGGCCATTCAGCTCTTCATTAAACCAATCACAGTGACACATCTTCACACAGTATAAAGAAATATTCCGTAACACTACTCCACTGAGTATATTTAAAGGTTTAGTTATTTTCTCTGAGATTTTCTAGTGAGTTACCTATACTATCTATACATTTTATGAACTCTTGCTTTTCACTATTTTTGCATTCTATTTTTTTATTTCCTAGATCCCACCACACAATGATCAATAATGACGTTAAAAGATGCTTAAAAAGTATGTTCATCCCTTGTCTTATGTTAGAATGCCTTTACTATTTGACAAATATGATGTTTGTTTTACTTTGTGTATTTATAGAGGCATTTAATATAAACTATTTATATGAAAATAATAGTAAAAATACAATCGGTCCTTTATAAGTTCATATTTACAGATTCAACCAACAATGAACAGCAAACACTCAAGAAATATGCATATATGGAATTGCTTTTTTCTTGTCTCTATTGACCCAACAATATGATATACCAGCTATTTATATATTATTTACATTGTATTAAGTGCTGTAAGTAATCTAGAGATGATTTTTAAGTAGGAGGATGTGCATGGGTTACATATACATTACTATGCCCTTTTATAGGAAGTACTTGAGCACTGGTGGATTCTAGTATCCCTGAGGGTTAGAACCAGTTCTCCTAAGAGTATTGACAGAGTGGATATATTTACATTCACTTATAGGTCATGAAGTATGTCTTCAAATACAAAGTACAGATGAAATAACAGCAAATGAATTTCTCTTATCTGCTGTAAAAACTATCCTAAGTCTCAGGACGAATTTCTTTTCCCATGGCTGTGGGAAAATTACCCTGACAAAAACTACTTAAGGGAGAAGGGGTTTAATTTGGCTCACAGTTCCAGGGTACAGCCTGACATGGTGGGGATATCAAGGAGGCAGGAGCTTGAAGAAGAGGGTCACATGATACCCTCAATCAGGAAGTAAAGCCGTGAATGCTTGCTGTTGTTGCAGGAGAACTGTCAGTACAGCAATCCACTGTGCCAATAAAGCAACCTTGAAACAAAGACAGAGTCAGCAATTGGCTGACCAGGATTAGCTATGAAGTTCTTGGAATTGCCATGTGGGTGCAGAGGAAGCAGGACATGTAGGAGGAGAGGTAAAAGCCACGAGCTACATGGCAGCACACAGATTAAAATAAATGTATTAATTTAAGTTATAAGATCTGGTAGGACAAGCCTAAGCAAAGGCAAAGCTTTCATAATTAATAACAAGTCTCTGTGTCATTTTTTTCTGTGAGCTGGAAGCCCCAAGAAAAACCCATATACATTCTGCTGTTCAGCATTTCTCTTTGGTTGTCCCTCACCAGGGAGTGGCACCACCATCCACAGTGGGTGGGATTTCCCGTCTGAATTCATGCAGTTAAGATAATCCCTCACAGGCATGCCTCAGAGTTCATGTCCCAGGTGACTCAAGATTCTGACAACCTGACAACTAACACCAACCATCCCAGTCCTGACTGTAACCTGCAGGCTGTCCCTGAGTGCTGAGATCACAGGTGTGCCATTTCTCACAAAAATTCCTTTATCATAGAAGAAAACCTATTGGATTAGTTTATGGCTTTTTTTTTTTCTTGAGATGCTGTCTATTGTAGTCCTTGAACTTTCTGTTAGACCAGGCTGGTGTTCAACTCACAGTGTTATAATTTCTTTAAAAGTTGGTGCAAAGTAGTCACGCCATGTAATAGGGCTCACATGGGAGCTTTATTGGGAGAGGAGAGAGAAGGGGCAGAAAGGGGGCAAAGAGGGGTGCAGAGGGGGGCAGAGATCAATCCCCAGGACAAAGAGTGGTGAACAAGAAACAGAGAGAGAGAAAGAGAGAGAGGGGGAAGAGAGAGAGAGAATGAGAGAGGAGAGAAATAGAGAGACAGAGATGGGAGGTGGGGAAGGCAAACCTTTTAAAAGGGAATGTAGCAAATATGGACAAGAGGTGTTCTTGGTGGCTGCAGCTGAGGATGTCTCCCGTCAGGACCCCAAGGGCAGGCCAGTACAGATGTCTGAATACTAACATTCCTCCCTTTGCTTATCATAAAAAGGTGAGAGTTAGAAAGGGGTAGCTGGTGAGTTGGGGATGAGGATGCCGTGTTATTGAGACTGCTTCCTGCTGACCTGGGGGGGGGCAGGTGTCGTTTATCTTTGGGGGACCTGAGAAAGCTGGGGTACTGGCCACGTCCTGGGGTAGCTGGCTGTTTCACTTCACTGTTGATGCTCTGTAGGGCCTTTCAGTGCCTCTTTGATGTGGGATTCCCTTTTGTATGCTGTGAATGTCATTGTTAATAAAGGAACTGCTTTGGGCCTATAGCAGAGCTATAGGGGAACAGAGCTAGGCAGAGAAAACTAAACAGAATGCTGAGGAAAAGAGGGGGAGAAAAAGAGAAGCCATGGAGCTGCCAGAGACAGATGTGCTGAAACTTTGCTGGTAAGCCACGACCTCATGGTGATGCACAGATTAATGGAGATGGGTTAAATTAAGATATAAGAGTTAGCCAAAAAGAAGTTAGAGCTAATGGGCCAAGCAATGATTTAAATAATATAGTTTCTGTGTGATTATTTCAGTTCTGCACAGCTGGGATGAACAAGCAGACCCCTGCAACACCTCTTGGACCAGGGAAGATGCTGTTCAAGGTGGATCCAAGTTGACTCCCTGGAGTCAAGAAACATACAGAATTAAGCAGGAGCAAGTAAATTAAAAGAAAGGGACAACTGGTGTGCTGAGCAAGAGGAAGCTGGCTTCTTCATCTGACCCACACATTGCAGCTAACAGACAGAACATTTAGGGAGGGAGAACAGACAGACACAAAATTTTGGAGCAATGAAAGAGAAAGAAAATGGAGAATTCTTTCTTGGTTCCCCAACTATCTGCTCCCAGGAATACTGAGGCCAGATTTGATTTGAAAGGATTGGTCAGTGGGTTTCCAAAGACATCTCAATGGGAGCGAGGAGGTGTATGACATTTCCCAAGGATGAGGCAGAGGAAGATTTAATGGGTGCAATGAATGAGGTAGGGAAAGAGGAATCCAAAGGTCTGGATAAGCTGGTGTCCCAGGGATTCGGGGAGAATAATATTGACTGGGCACAAGCTCTTCAAGTACATTCTCAGGCAAAAACAGGGGCCAAGGTCTCTGAGCCTGAAAGAGACACTGTCATTTGGTACAAGGACTCTGAGGAAAGCCAAAAGGTGAGGAAGGGACTGCGCTCAAGAAATACAGCCTCCCATCCAGAGGAATGATCAGAGACAGGTAGCCCTGCAAGAGACCCCATTGCTAGTACTGAATGGAAAGTGAATCCACTAGTGAATGAGAAAGCAGATTTGTTGCAGGTGGAAGAGAGGGGACTGTTGAGGATGGAGCAGGCGGGTAGGGTCCCAGCATGAAGTGATTACCTTTCGGTGGGCTCTACCACTAAGCAAACATGTCATGTTAACGCAACAGAGTTAGTGTAAGAGGTTTATTGGGGGAGGGGAAAGTGGAAGAGTGGAAGGGTGATACCTTCCTCCATCTATCGGATTGCTGGCAGAATGTTGCAAAGATCCTGTAAAATATCAAGCTATAGAGTGTTGGAAAGGAGCCATTTGGGTTGATAGCTAAGGTGTATTGAGACCAGGTCTGACTGTGCAAAAGGTGGATGCAGTTCTCATGAGTGAGGCAGAGAAATAAGTTCCAATGGTCTGCAATTCCTAGTGTCCCAGGAATTCAGAAAGGATCGAATTAAGTAGGCACGGGCTGTCTTGTTTATCATCATTCAAAGAACAGGGGCCAAGGGCTTCAATCCTGAGAGAGCTGTGGTTGCCTGGTACGAGGGCTTGTGAGGCCAAAAGGTGAGAAACCATGCCTGAGAGACAAGTAAGTCCTTACTTGTGGGAAATGACCAGAGGTGGAGAAGAGGGGCTCACCAATCACGCTGGTGTTGGATGGAGGGGCCCAGTGATCTGTTAGTTGGAGAAGCAAGGCTGTCTTATATGGACCAGGTTTCAGGGTTCTGCTTAGTCTCATGGCACCTATGTTATAATTTTAAAAATGCCGTGAAGAGAAGTCACACCATACAGGCTGGCCTCAAACTTGTGATCCTCCTGCCTCTGCCTCCTTCAGGAAATCCAGCGAATGCCATTACAGCTGGCTCTTCTCCCTTTACCTATTGAATATTGGAATTAAAGGTGAGTGCCACCATGCCCAGCCTGTCATTCATTTTTATTTACAAATTCCGGCTTGGATATCAGTGATGCCAATTCTAGAAAGTGAATTTGGAAATGTGTTATCTTAAAACATCAGTAATAGTTTAAAATACCAAAAAGAAAAAAGAAAAAAAAAAGAAAAAGAAAACCTATACAGGCTCTGTAGAATTATATTGGCCTAAAATATCATAAGTATTTGTTTATTCACTTATTTATCTATGTGTGTGGGCTGTGTGTATGGCGTATACTCCTGTGTTCTTGTATGCACACTTCTAAGTGCACATACAAGGCCAGAAAAGGGAGCTGGGTGTCCTCCTTTATCACTCTCTGCCTATTCTTTTGGCAGCAAAGTCTTTTCTAAACCTGAAGCTAGTGTTTTATCAGCTTGAAACCAGCCAGTCCTAATTTCTTCCTCTGCTTATCACAGAGCCGGGACCACGTGTATGCACTGGGCATTCGGCTTGGCATGTGGGTGCTGGGATATGAACTCTGGTCCTTGAGATTGTGCAGCAAGTGTTGTTAGTTGCTGAGCCCTCTCTCCACCCCTTTGGTCCAGGACATTTTGGAGGTAGATTTTTGGCAAATTTTCTATTTTTTCTATAGTTAGTTTATTTAGATTTCTAACTACCTTTGCAACTTTATAACTTATACAAAATAAAATTGACATGCATTATCTGTATAGTTTGCTTGCAAATGGACAAAATAAATAATCCACTTTTCAAGTTTGCATCTTTAATAAAAAATAAAATCACAGTGTTGAATAATTTCATTGCTCTTGCTCTGTCACAGTTGTGGTCAGCATTCCAGTCTGCTTTCCTGAGAAACCCTGGTTTACTGTGTAAAATCATGAGTGTCACCATGTGGCCTCAAGAATTTCATACTTGAGCAGTGAGTTTTACCACTTCACTAGGAAGTGAGTGCTGAGTTTAAACAACACTGAAGATTTGGTTCCTTTTGCCAAACATATTAGCAAACATCAGTTTTACGGTGTGCATTGTTGGAAAGGGAATGTTGAGTCAAAGGAATGTAGATCCATAAATGTCTACTTTGACTAGACATTTGGTAGTGTCTGTTAAACAACGTGTTTCTTAACTAGGACTAGATAGAACTGAAAGTGGAATAGGGCTATGACAATGGGGAAAGTGACCTCTAACTTAGGGATCCATTTTGAATGTAGCAAGGATAAATAGTAGCGATTCAAAGCAGTGTTTGGTATCAAGTCTAGGGACAGGAGTCTAGCTGGACAAATAAAACAGAATTCCCGTGGATGGCAGACAGGCGGCTCAGGGTCGGTGGGGGTGAACAATTTTGGTTATTTATGGAAGGTGAAGTATTCTTGGTAAAAATAACTTTACAAAGAAGTGAGACATAGGCCCAACAGAAGTTAGACAGTTGACTAAAGTTTGGGCAAGCCAAGAATCTTTTTCCTCAGCAAAATGAAATATTGTATGGATATTTAAAACAAGGTAGCTGTGTGTGGCATATGAGAGAGACAGAGAAAGAAGAGAGAGGAAGAGAGAGAGAGAGAGAGAGAGAGAGAGCTAATAGAATATGAAGAGAAGAAACTCAGCTGTAGGACGGTATTAGGAGAAACACACCCATACACTGTGTGTCATTTTATGTTTGGATAACAAGTTCAACAATATACCAAGCTTTTTGTTTGTTTGTTTTGTTTTGTTTTTGAGTTCTTCAGGGTCTTCCTATGTAGCCCAAGTGTCCTGGAACTTACTATTGTAGACCAGGCTGGCCTTGAATTCATAGAGAGCCACCTGCCTCTGTCTCCCGAGTACTGGGATTAAAGGCGTGAGCGAAAAATGCCAGGCACCAAACTCACCATCTATTAGCAATCTAGTTTAGAGGAAAGAAATGGAAATCACATTTTGTAAAGGTTTTATTATTACAGAAAAATTATGGAAAAATAACTTTTTTGAATTCTTCAGCTCCTACTTTCAGGTTCCTGCCCTGTTTGAGTTCCTGTCCTGACCTACTTCAATGTCAATCAGTGTCGTGGAAATGTAAGCAAAATAAACTTTTTTCTCCCCAAATTGTTTTAGTCATGGTGTTTCACCACAGCAATAGAAACCCTAACTAAGACACAGACAAAAAAGTTTTATGTGTTTCTCCAAGGAACACAGGATATACATATAATTAACATGATCAAAAAAATTTATTCTTTGGGAATTTCACATCATACATCCCAATGCTACTCATTTCCCAGTCCTTCTATATCTGCCCTCCACTCTGGTTGCCTCCCTCTGTAAAAGAAAAATAATAATAATAAAAAGGAAAAAATACACTTTGCTCCTTCATCTTTCCCCGTCTCCATCACTCCATTTGCTGTAGTGGCCTTGCAGCATGTCATGCTGCTGCGGGAGCTACTTCCACTCCTTCAGCCAATAGCCTTTAAGATACCAGCCCACTGGAGCGTGGTCTCTTTAGTTTTAAAAAGGCAGCGGTAGCCGTGTGCTCTCTCTCTTGCTTCTAGCTTTCGGCTTCATTCCTGATCGTGCAGAGGGCTGTTGTCTGGGACAGTGATCTGTAAGTTTTTCCCTTTAAATAAATAACCATTTTATTAATCACAATTCCAAACTGGTGTGGGATTGTTTTATGACTTATGCCTTCATCATGCAATATATGCTTTTGCCCAAACAGCTTTACTTGCAAATGTTCATTGCAATGAGTTGTTGGTTTGACTTGAGGCTGCTGGCTTCTGGCATACCATTAACACTGGACCCTCACTGAAACTTCTCTAGGATATCCCACTGTTGCCCTAATTCATGCAGATCTGCAGTTATGGTTCCACAAGACGGGCTCCTTCTTGCACTCTGGCAGGTCACAGATGGGGTAGATATTAGGATGTGTCAACTCAAAGCCCTGGATGTGGGTCTGGTCCTCCACTGGACAGCACCAAGGGTTCGGGTGGCAGTGCAGGTTATTCAGATTAATATGACTCCAGTGACAGCATGACCCTCGGACACCAACATGGCCTCAGGCGGGGGCCCAGACCACGGATATCCATATGGCCTTTGGTGGTAGGTCATGGGCATTGACACAGATCTTGGCTGCGAAGGGCTGGTTGGACACAGATCCAGACATGGCCCTCAGCAGCAGCACAAACATGGACATTACATGACCCAGGAGGCAATGTAGGCCACACTTATCAGCTTGTTTCTCACCACCCTCCCTTCTTCAGTTCTGCTCTGTCTCCACAGCACACGAACTCCCATTTCTCCATGACATACCCGTTCATCACAGTGGTGACCACCTGCCCACCTTCAAGCCTGCCTGCTGTCCAGGCTGCTTGGTGCCTGGTGGGCCTGTCAGGTTTTATATCTTAAACAACATACTCCAGGTAAGAGGAAAAAAGAAGTCACCAAATGTTTCCTTCCTTCCTTCCTTCCTCCCTTCCTTCCTTCCTCCCTTCCTCCCTCCCTTCCTTCCTCCCTTCCTTCCTTCCTTCCTCCCTTCCTTCTTTCTTTTTTGAGACAGGATTTCTCTGTGTAGCCTTGGCAGTCCTGAAACTTGCCATGCAGACCAGGCTGGCCTGAAACTCACAGAGATTCACCTTCCTCTGTCTACTGAGAGCTGGGCTTAAAGGTATATGCCACCACTGCCTGTAGTATGAGGAGCGAGCTGCTGCTTGTCTTCCCAGCCACCCTTGGCTGTGTCCCGCCACCTGGCTAGCGTACACCCGAAATAACCACACGGAAATTGTATTAATTAAATTACTGCCTGGCCCATTAGTTCTAACCTCTTATTGGCTAACTCTTACATATTCTTTTAACCCATCTCCATTAATGTGTATTGCCACTTGACTGTGGCTTAGTCTAAGCAGCGGCTAGCTCAGACAGGAGAAATGGTGTCTGCCACACTTCCCTTCTTCCCAGCATTCTGTTCTGTCTACTACGCCCACCTAAGGGCTGCCCTATCAAAAGGCCAAGGCAGTCTCTCTATTAACCAATGAAAGCAACCCAAATACAGAAGGCCCTCCTACACCAACTGCCCGGTTCTTTCTTGAGACACACACAGGCTTAATAACCCACACCATCCAAGGACAATGCAAACAAAATAAAACAAGATGCCCTTCCCCAAAGCCCCCCAAAACTATAGGTCAACTGCTTACATTTGTCTGTAGGCTGAAAAACAAAACAAACAAAATAAAACAAAGAAACTCCACTGAAAACAAAAGCAAAACCCCTACATATTAAAACAAAGTATCTTGTAAAAGAATGAAACATTTGAGTATAAGCCCTTTTCAAGTGGGGTGTGCAGCTTCATAGCTTATAGTCAGAGCAGGAGTATTGCAAGTTCAAAGCCAGGCAGGACTACAGAGTGAGACCCTGTCTCTGAAAACAAAATAAACCTTTTCCATAAGCAAATGAACTATTCAAGATAAATCGGACTAATATTTGAAATATTTTCTTGAAAATATCATGTGTATTTTCAAGAAAATAAAAAGTACATAGAATAATAAACATGAAAGATACCTTCATCCATTATCGACATGAATATAAAAATTATGACACAAATAATATCACATTTATGACAAAATTATGAGACTATGAGAAAACCCCTCTCAATACAGAGTGATGGGGCATGTTATGCCAGGATACTGGAGAACGTTTTAGAATATTTAGTAAAAGTGTACATACTCCAAAATCAAGACACTTAGGTATCTTCTGTAGTGAAGATGTGTACATCAGTTTCCATACTTGACAGATAAAGTAACCAAAGCCTAGTGTCTTTCCCTAGTGAATGAATTAATCCATGCACATCGCTTAAAGTAGTGCCTGGGGCATAAGCATCATACAACACCTAGCTATGTATCATCACGGGCGATCGATCAGCTGTTGGCAAGATTCTACAAATCTATCAATGTCATCAATACTGGGAAGAAACATATTTGTAAGATGCTCTAACATAATATCTGGAAAGGGATGTTGAAAGGAGACTTAACTGCTAACCTTTGATCAATTTGGAGGACAAATGTTCCTCTCCTTCCTAGCATGTTTCCCCAGAAAAAAGGCAACTTTTCAGTCAAATAGAGGCTCCTTGGTGGGACCTCAGTTCGTGTTTGCGTGATGGCTACCCTTAGGTTTTGGTGGCTGACTGCCGGGCTCCAGGTATTTAGTCCCTCCAGGACCGCAGGTGTACACTAGGCTTTGGTTACAAGGGACAGTAGTAATCAGAGACGCTCTTTGGGGCGGGTCCCCCAGGAAAGCTGCCTGAGGTTTTCCCGCTTGGCTGTCTAGGCCAAGTGTTAGAAAGCTATTTGCCAGAAAGGGGGAGCAGGCGGAGCCCAGAGGTCAGGCCACCCCCGCTGCCTGTGGAGGCTCTGCTCCTGGTAGGACGCACGCTTCAAGTGGGAGCCTCAGACTTGAGACTACCTAGCCAACGCTTGCCGGGGCAAGACCGGCCCTGTGCAGAGCCTGCAAGCCACGCTCTGGAGGAGGAGCTTTCAAGTCTAGAATGTCACTCAGGCCACTCAGGCTGGGAGAGGGGCGGAAACTAGCCCCGAGGGCAGAGAGCTCGTGACTGCTGAAGCGGAGTTGCTCTAGAGAGTGCAAGGCACTTTTCTGGAAGAATCGGGGAGCGATCAGTGGACAGCAGGGGTGAAGCAAAGAACCCTGGAGGATCAGAGAGATTTCCTCCAGCAAAACGCATCCAAGGGCTTCAAATCCAGTATTTACAAGCCCACCACCCTAACTCGTTGCAAAACCGGCTTCAGGTCCCGAGTGCAGCTTCCCGGTGGCCGCCTCTAATACCCGGAGCGCGACAACCCAGCGCACCAGCAGCCGTAGGCGCCGGCCCGGACAGACGCAGTGCGCACGCGCAGGGGGGTGGGCCGCCAGGTCGGCCGGAGCGGTGACGAGCCCGGAAGCGCCGGCGCGCGCCCCTCGGTACCTCAACTAGTTTGGTTCGGTGTCCTCGGGACTCCAGCCCCTCGGAGAGAACCCCCCGGCCGCAGCCGCCCGCTCGCCGCTACCGCCGCGATGTCCAGCAACAGTTTCGCCTACAACGAGCAGTCGGGAGGAGGGGAGGCGGCGGAGCTGGGGCAGGAGGCCACCTCGACCATCTCTCCCTCGGGCGCCTTCGGCCTCTTCAGCAGCGATTGGAAGAAGTGAGGACCCGGGCTCGGGGTGCGGGGACCCTGCGGGGACGCCCGGCTGCTCTCGTGGGTGGGTGGGGTGGTCCCGCGGGGTGCAGGGCTTTTTAGGGGGACATCTGGGGCGTGAAAGGCGGCGCTGGTGGTTTTCAAACTTTAGTCTAAGAGGAAAAGAGAACCAGTTGGCGAGCTCAGGTCGCACTTCCCAAACCGTTGGCTGCGTTGATCTGGGCTGGGCACAGGACTTTGAAATTTGAACTTCTAGTGAATTGAAGGTCTATGGGGTCAGACCTCGAGGAAGTCACTTATTTAAGGTGAAGAGAGTATTTGGGGAGACGGGGTTGGGTGTGGGAATGCTGCTTATTGGACCCTGCCATGTAGGGGTTAAGCGGTGGTTTGAGGTTCTGAATGAATGACAAACTGGTTTTGTCACCTTTGGTGGCTTTACTTGATCATTGCCCAAGGGTACTACCTTCCCGCCCCGCCCCCTAAAACATTGAGATATTTAAATAGAATGTTGTGAATCAGTCCTAATTTATTTACAAATAGTGTGAATTTAAAAAAATAAATAATAACCAGTGTAGACTTATTTTTGTAAAAAGTTAATAAGGGTTCATGTCAGATCCCACCCAGAATTGAAAACATCCTTAGCGGTTTGATTTTTAGTTTAATTTTTAAGTTTTGGGGAGGGGTGGAATTGGGCTTGGTATAAGTGTACAGAATTATGACAACTTTGTTTAATTGTTAGTCCCCCTTTGCTTAATAATCTTTTTTTTTTTCCTGACAAAGTTTCACTATGTAGAGCCAGCTGGCCTGGAAATGAGAGAAATCCACCTGCCTCTGCCTCCCCACTGCATGCAGCACCATGCCAGTCCACATTTGTCTTATTTTTGATCTTTTTATTGTTACACAAAGTGGTAAAACATAATAGACCATCACTAGATTATGCCAATTTAAGGCAGAGTAACTGAGCTGACAGTTTTGCCTGGGTTAGGAGGGTGTAATTTAAGAATTTTGGGGAAGGTAGTTAAAGGCAGTCTTGTTCTGTTCGCTTAGGCTGGCCACAAACAGAAACTGGCCATCCTCCTGCCTCTTCCTCACCGGTGCTGAAATTATGGGTGTGAACTCTCAATACCAGTTTTATAATTCAAAATTTGAAACAATCGGGTAGACTATAAAGTGCTAATAGCTGAAATTGAGATTATGTTTTGACTCTATTGACTGAAATCTTGTTTATAGCTTATTTATCTTTGTGTTCATTATTTCCAGGATAGGAAAGTTTAAAAAATAGTGGATCTCATCTGTCATTGTGCGCCTTTAGGTGGCTGACTGAGCCAACAAAGAGCTTATTCTAACTCCATAATTTTCCCAGCAAAATATTTTGGTTGTTGAATTTGCATGTGACTTGTAGACAGGTAATCTACTTTTCTGATTTGAGAGCATCTGAGGTTTTTTTTTCCCTCTCTTTCCTTTTAGATTATATAAAGCTTGGGCCTGGCCTGGGAAGAACATGGCTTTACAGTGTAGTTGACGTTAGAGTTGAGCTCAAAAGCATTAACACTGAGTGCTGTGAACTTGGGCACTCATGGTTACCAAGGTCAGTGTGTGTCTGCAGGGGGCTTGCCTAGAGCCAGCTGCATCCCCAGCCCGCAGCCCTTGGTGGACTGTTACCAGGTACTTCTCTTGTTCCGCGTCCCAAGGGCACACAGCTGTCTGAATTTGAACCCTGGCATTCCAACCTCAGTTTCTTCTCTAATGTGTTTAGTTATTTGTTTGGCTACTTGAAGTCCATGCTGTTTTTATTAGGGAATGCATATAGCTCACCAGAAGTTGAAAACTTTGAATAGTAGCCTTAGACATGATGTGACCTTGAAGCTGTCAGACGTTGAGGCAGTTTGGCTGCTGAACTGTGGTCTAGTGGAGTGAGTTAGTAGAAACAACAGACTCCTGTTTTACAACCGGCCACTTAATCTCTCCTGAGTTTTCCTTTAAAAAAAAAATATCTTTTGAGACAAGATCTCACTATGTAACCCAGGCTGGCCTCAAACTTGTAATCCTTCTGCCTTAGATTCTTGAGTGTGACCCACCACACCCAGCTCTTTGGCTCTGCTTTTCATTAGCTCACTTTGAAATCGCTTCTTGTCTTTTTGTTTTTAACTCTAAAATCATGTTAGGTCTTTTTCTTCGGCATTTGTAAGGAGGGCCGCTCCTTATGTAGAGTCAAAATCATGTTAGGTCTTTTCCTTTGGCATTTGTAAGGACGACTGCTCTTTATGTAGAGTCACCAAGTATAATTTTTTTTTTTTTTTGGTTTTTTGAGGCAGGGTTTCTGTGTGTAATAGCTGTAATAGTCCTGGTTGTCCTGGAACTCCCTCTGTTGACCATGCTGTCCTCAAACTCATAGAGATCCACCTGCCTCTGCCTTCCAAGTGCTGGGATTAAAGGCGTGAGTAACCACTGCCCAGCTAATTTTTAATTTTTTACTATTTAGTTATATGTCTCAGTGTGTGGGTTTGTGTAATACCCATGGAGGCCAAAGGAAGGCATTAGATCTCTGGAACAGGTTGTTGGGAGCTACCTAATGTGCTGAAAATCAAACTTGGGTCTTCCGCAAGCTCAGCATGTGCTCTTAGCCACTGAGCTGTCTCACTAGTCCAGAATCACCAATTAAAACAAGAGTTGCTGTGCTGCTTACTCCTCCTTCCCCTTCACATGCACACACATGTATACACACATGCACACACACCCACACCCACACATGCACATGAATTGTTATCTTCTGAACCATGGGATTAAGTTGTTTAAATCACACCTTTACCCTTAAAACATTAGTGTATGTTTTTGGTAATAAAAGCAGTCCCTTATGCAATCATAATTGCAAACACGACCAAGAAGTTGATATTGATACGGGACAGTCTACAGTTCAGTGTGCCCTTTGTTTCACTAGTGCCTTTTTCTTTCTCTTAGGATTTTTTTCATCAGTATGGGATGTAGTCTAGTATCATACAGCATTCCATGTAGTGATCATATCCCTTTAGTCTCCCTTTCTTCATCTCACATGACAACCTTGACAGTTAATTATTTTATAGCATATTAATCAGCAGAGATTCGCTGGTGTTTTATCATCTTCAGGTTTGGTATTCGGCCCTGTAGAGCATTGCCATAGGTAATGTGCCTCCCTGTTGTTAGGACACCATCATCTTCCTAACTTTCCCAGTGCAGGACTTTTCTGGTATCTTGACTATATCATTACTATTTTTATCCATTCCCTCCCTCCCCCCCATCTGTTTGTGGGAAGGAAGATACCGAGAGACGATGTTGGGAGCATTTTAATCAAGTCTTCAGCACTCAGATGTGAATCTTCTATTTTAAAGACTCATTTTGTTTTTACTTATATGTTTGTGAGTATGTGCATTTAAGTGTAGGTGATAAAAGAGGCAGAAGAGAGCATCGGGTCCCCTGGGATTGGCATTCAACATGGTTGTGCGCCATCTGTTCTGGATGCTGGGAAACACTCAGGTGCTCACGCTGCTGAACTATGCCTAGTCTAAGACGGCAGTCTTCTGAACCCGCCTTTACTGCTGTGGCTGTGACTAGGGGTGCGTCTCCTCCCTGTGTCCACTGCGATGCGCCCTCATGTCCTGTGTTGTGGGACTCTGTGTTCTTTAGTCCTTCACAGGTGGGGGGAGCATCTCCTCCCTGTGTCCACTGCGATGTGCCCTCGTGTCCTGTGTTGTGGGACTCTGTGTTCTTTAGTCCTTCACAGACCGTTTCAAAGATGTCTCATCTCCTCCAACTCAGTTAACAATCAACTTTTGTTTTCAGAATTTTATTTGTAATTTTTTTTAACCCATCTCACTCTTCAAACAAAGGCAGAATTGGAGGATTATAGCTTTAGGAAAGCAGATCCTCAGCACAATTGTTTAGTTAGTTATGCTAGTGTGTTAGTTTATTGGCCTTGAGGTTTTCCATTTCTTCATTTTTAAATGTAAAGAACTAACCTATTTACCCTTTCTTTGCAATAGTCTATACTTTCATTGCTTTTAGCTTTCTTCTAAGTTATTTTTCTTTATCTTAAAAAAAGAGAACCTTCCTTTATCGTAGTTCATTTGGGTGTGTGTGTAAAGAAAGAATTTCACATTTCTTTCTGGCTTAGGCAGTTAATTGCAAAGTAATTGCTAGGTGACTCAGGTAAGACTAGTCAATTTTCTGATTTTTTTCTGAATTTTTAAGTATCTTTTATGTATCTCAGTAAATTTAAGGCATTAAAAATTTTTTATTATCATGTAGCAATTGTATGTATTTATGATATTCATTGTAGTATTTCCACATGTGTGTACATTACATACTGATCATACCAGGGTAAATTAGTAATTCTGGCTCCTTATTTCTTTGTTCAGAGCCTTTGGCTCCTCACTTCTAGCTTTCTTACACTCCAAAGTAGTTCATTGAGAACTATTATTGGCACACTGTTTCATTGGTGTATGGAGACACTGTGACCATGGCAACTCTTGTAAAAGGAAACATTTAATTGGGGACTTGCATACAGTTTCAGAGGGTTAGTCCACGATCATCATGGTGTAGACAGACATGGTAGGGAGTGTAGCTGAGAGCTTCATTCTGATTCACAGGCATCAGGCAGAAGGAGCAAGACTGGGCCTGCTGTGGGATTTTGAAATCTCACAGCCCACTCCCAGAAGCTCATCTCCTCCAACAAGGTCACCCCTTCTCCAACAAGGTCCCATCTGCTAATCCTTCCCAAAGAGTCCCACTAACTGGGACCAAGCATTTGAACGTAGGAGCCTGTGGGGGCCATTTTCATTCAAACCACCACAGGTTACTAGAGCTGACTCCTTTTAGCTAACTAGTTTGGCTGTCATCCAGCTCCTCTCATTCCCCCGTCAGTTCAGTAGAAAGAGCATGATTGTAAATGTGTGATGCTGGTAATACCCAGAGCACGAGGTTCCCGAGTCTCCTCCCCTTAGAGCGTCACAGGAGACGGGACACTAGGTTTAAGGAAATGCTTTTCAGTAATAGTGTTTCTTGTTCAACTTGGCTGATTTCCTGAAATTTCAGTTTCCTTGTTTCTAGAAAGGGTGTGATTAATCCTTGCCTGTCCTTGGAATTTTTTTCCTGTTTTTTCTTTCTTTTTCTTTTTTCTTTTTCTTTCTAGTCTTTCAAGACAGGGTTTCTCTGTGTAGCCCTGACTGTCCTGGAACTAGCTCTGTAGATCAGACTGGCCTCAAACTCACAGAGATCCCCCTGCTTCTGTCTCTGGAGTGCTGGGTTTAAAGGCATGTGCCACCACCGCCCGGGTTCTGGGAGTTTTCTGTGAGGCAGTGTATTTGAAAGAAAGCTTTCATCTTCCCTTCCTCCTCTTCTCTCCTTCTCCTCCCTCTTCCTTCTTTCCCTCCCCTATCCCTTTCTCCTCTTCCTTTTTATCTGTCTGTCTGTCTGTCTGTCTATTTAGTTATTAGTTTTGAGGTAGGATTAGCCTCAAGCTCAAAGCAGCCCTTTTTCCTCAACCCCCTTAGTGGTGAGATTACAAGCATGAGCCACCATGCCCAGATTATTTCTAAACTGGAATCTAAACTAACGTAAGGAAGATTGGTGAGAGCCTCCCTGAAGTGGTCATGTTGGATCATATGTCTGAGGAGACTTTTGCCACATGGATGGAAGAGAGAGTTATATAGACCGGGAATGTAGAAACCAGGAGAGCTGTAGGAAAGGGTCTGTGTTCACATGAGAGCGAATTGGACCTCAAGTTCTGGGCTGACGATAGGAAAGCATGGGGCTGGTTGAACCACGGGCCGTGCGGCTGAAACCCATGTATGGCTGATTGAAGAATCAGGAAAGAGTGCAGAGCGAGAATGACTAAAACGAAGGCTGCAGAGGCCCTTGCATTTAGTAAAGACTAACAATCTGGAATTTAGCAGTGCATCTCCTATTGAGTGCACTGGAAGGTGGCAGTTTAAACCCTCTGCTGACATTGGAGTGGGTTACTTTAGAGCCACAGAGCAGGTTTAGAGTTGACTGAAGGACTGGCCGCATGCTTTCCTGAAGTGGGTATATTACATTAGCGTGTTCTCATTGCTCTATCAGCTTTATAGTACCTACCTTGGGCATTCCTTTGTCCCTCTAGTCTTTACTCCCAGTGCTCCTCACTGCTGCTGCGTGGAGTCACACATAACTGGTATGTATGAAGTTGTTGCAGGTCCAGCTGTGTATCTGCCACTTTTCCTGTCTTTCTAGAAGGCAGTAGATACGCACCAAATGAGATGTCTATTTAGAGGAGGTCCTTAAAAATGTTTTTCAAAATAAGCCAGTTCTAGGTGTCACTACTTCTCTAATGGTAAAAGATGATTTTGACATAACTTAAAATGTGTCACTGTATCACAATATGGGCCCATAAATGTATTTATGCGATTGTTTCAATTTCCATTCATAGTTTTATTGTGACCTGTTTGTATCATGTTTTTATTTTTTATTAAATGCTTCTTTATGATTCCAGTAGTAAGAGCTTAGTCTTCTTTCTTTTTACTCTGGTATTTTTAATGGATATGTTTTTCATTATTCAGTAATTCTGTGTGCTTAAGATTCTGGAAACTCAGTGGATATTTGTTGCACATTTCCTAGAGCAGTGGTTCTCAACCTTCCCAATGCTACCACCCTTTAATACAGTTCCTCATGTTGTGGTGACTCCAACCATAAAATCATTTTTGTTGCAAAATTTATAACTAATTTTGCTACTGTTATGAATCATAATGTAAATATTTGATGTGCAGGATATCTGGTGTGACCCTTGTGAAAGGGTCATTTGACCTCCAGAGGGATTGCGACCCACATGTTGAGAAGCACTAACCTAGAAAATGTACACATTGTAATATTAAATGACGTAGTTTATGTTAAGTGGATCAGGAAAGTATCTTTTTTGGTTCTTAATTTTGCCTGACAGGTGCTTTCAGATCCTTTTACTCTGTTCGGGGATTCAGATTAAACTAACACCTACTGTCTAATTAACTTGTGCTGTTCAGAAGTGAAGGCTTGGGGAGAGTTGGGAGCGCTTGCTGCTCTTACAGAGTACTGCAGTTCCGTGCCCAGTACACATCTGGCCGTTCATAAGTGTCTGCAACTCTACCTTTAGCTATTTGACATCCCTTTGACTAATCTGGGCACTTGCACACATGTGCAAACACACACACACACACACACAGAGGAGACAGACAGAGTGGCTGGGAATAGTGCACCCATGGTTTGATCCTCTGCACCCTAAAAGGAGAGGGTAATGGGTAATGTGACTCCTTATGTGGTCTGGTCTTGCTACAGTATCACCTGAAGTTAATTGTGTATTGTTTCAGAATAGCCCTTCTCTTCATGACATTGCTTTTGTCTTGGCTGTGTTAGGTTTACTTAACTTGGAATTGTCATGTCAATCAAGATTTTTAAGTCTCTTTTATACTTTTCGAAGGCATATTTTATTACAAACTTGGTATTATTCCATATATATTCCTTTGTGTTTGTCTTGGTGCTGTGATTTGACCCAGTGTCTTTGGTCTTCCATGAGCTGTACTCCCAGCTCACAGTGTTTCTGCTGTAGACTGTAGTCATTTGTCTCCTGACAGTAATATGGGCATATACTTACCTTTAAATTGTGTTGAATCCTTACCTTTCCTGTGTGATGTAGCTATCGAATGGCACTTATTAATTTAATTCTTGACATATATTCTGAACTAAATGTGAGGAATAAAAATTTGATGAAACATGCCTGTAAGCAGGCACTACTTTCTGAAGTATTCCCTCTTGTTCTGCTTCACCTAGCTCGTTCTTGGTGGAGAATCAGCTCTGACTTAACAGATGCTCAGCCAGGAAGCTGTTCACCCCTATATCAGTAGGGCCCTTTAAGGTCACCAACACTTCTGAAAGTCCACATCCTTACATTTCTGGCTTGTCAGATTATGGATTGTGAGATAGTGTTGTCTGAGAAACACTTAGAGCTTGTCAGATTATAAACTGTGAGATAGTGTTGTCTCAGGAACACTTGGAACTTTGAGCATCTTTTGCTACTCGGAAGGAATGCGCTTAAACATTAGCAAGAACAAAAAGCAGACAGATGGTTCCCTGGAATGTTCTTTTTAAAAACCCTACGCTAAAGTTACAGTTCCAGAATGACAAATGTGTCGTAGTAAAATCATATGACAGCATCGCGCTGGTGTATATAAATGAGCTGCTGACAAAAACAAATTGTCCCCAGTCCAAATGGAAAATTTAAAGTGAAGAGCCCCAAGTAGAGTAATCAGAGAGGAAATGATTTCCTGTATTTCATATTATGAACAGTGCTGGTTGTATTTAGGGAAGACATTTAGCATATCAGCCGCAGCAAGTTCACAGATCCACACAAGCATACAGTTCGTAGCGAATGTCTGCTCATGATGGGCTGAGTGTTTATATTGCTGATAGAAGGTCAGTGTCTAGTCCTTTAGCAGAGTGGGTTGGCATGGAGGCGAAGCAAGGGGGAGACTGTAAATGAGGCTGGTTCCAAAGCCATGGTTTGGCAGATGACCTCATCTTTACTCTTGGGGTGGGTTAAGAATATGGTCTTGAGGAAGGGGGAAGAAATTGGTTCAACATGAGGGCAGAACAGCGGCAAGAAGTAGAGTGCAAGGCGGGGCCAGATTGTACAGGGCTCCAAAACTAAGGGTTTGGAGTTTATTATGCCAAGCAAATCCACTAGAGAGTTTTAAGCAGAGTGTGTATTTAGAACATGGTTAACTGTTAAGTGTCAGTTGTGTGACAGATGTATTTCTGTGGTGGCCCACAAGTGACTCAGTTTCCATCTGGAGTCTGTTTTGACTTATAAGTCATTTGAGTTTAAGCTTGCTTGTTTCGCTCTCCTTGAAAGCTGTGAGAAAGCTCTGATTATGCCCATGGGAAAGAACACATTATCTATGAAGACACAGGCTGGTAAAGGCATCTTGAGGCACGTCCAGTTAGAAAAAGAAACTGCTCGCTGTTAGCAGGACTCACAGGATAGATAGTGAGCCTGCTTGTGCTTTCTCCCTAGGACAGTGCAGCGAGGTGGTTTACTGACCATACTGCTCTTTGTTCTGCCTTCTGCCTTTAATCTGTGTATAAGCAACCTCTGAAATAAACTTAGGGCTGGTTGTTATTTACCAATAGACTTCCCGAATCTATTCTGTGTTTTCTGTCTCAATTTCTTTTATCTGCCATTTCCTTGAACCTCTTGCCTACCTCCAGGTACCATAGCTGACTGTGTTGGAGCAGACTCTGACATATTTCAATAACTAATAAATTTTACAAGTAATTTTTTGATTCAGTTCATAGGAATGCTAGGTATTGCTCTTTAAAAATATTCTTCCTTCCCTTTCTCCCTCTCTTTGTCCCCCCTTCCTTTTAGTGTGTGTGTGTGTGTGTGTGTGTGAGTGTGTCTGTGTGTTCCATTCCATGTTGGAATCAGTGTACAGCTTTTGGGAATTGGTTCTCTTCTTTCACTCAGTGGGTTCCAGGGATGGCAGTCAGATTGGCAGGCTTGGGGCCTATGTCTTCACCCTCCGAGCCGTCTCTGTTAATACCGAGCAGGAAGCTGTGAATAAGCTACTGTCCTAGAGTTTATTCTTCTAGCTGGAGAAGATGTGCACTAAGAAGTAACCCAAGATCATCTATGGTAAAGAATGCAGTAGAAGAAGGAGTGAAGGGTAGTTCAGAGTGACGTGGGGATGACATGTCCAGTGCAGAGCCAGGAGAAAGTCCAGGAGCACACACATGAAGAAGCTGAGGAAGTAGCATGTGGGTATCTGCTATCCACAAGGCATGACAATTGCTTAGGCATCAAGGCAGGAGAATTTCTGACCCATGTGAAGATCAAGTGAGAGGCCATTGTGGCTGGAGTAAGCACAGAAGGAACAGTAAATAAATTAGTAGAAGATGAGATAAGAAGAGGTAAAAGTTGGGGTGCAGGATGAAGGCTGGCTTTCAAAGGGCCTTGAAAAGACTTGGATTTTTACCCTGAGAAGAAATGCCATTGAGGGGTTTGAGGAAAGAAATGGGATGGACCTGTTTATCTTTATTTATTTATTTCTCTATTTTTTTATTTTTTGGTTCTTTGTGAAAGGGTTTTCCTATGTAACAGTCCTGGCTGCCCTGGAACTCACTTTGTAGACCATGCTGGCCCAAACTCACTGAGATCCTCCTGTCTCTGCCTCCTAAATGTTGGAATTAAAGGCGTGCGCCACTACTGCCCTGCTCCTTTTTATCTTTTAAAAGACCTTAAAGGCTCCTAAACTAGCCGTCATTTACAGGTCTGAGATGGGAGATCAGCAAAGAGATAAGTAATATGCCACAAGAAGGTGATCCATCAACCTCATGTTGATGGAGTTGCTGATGCTTTAGCTACAATAAATGTGTAAGAAAAAGATACAGCAGGGATGGACCTGAGCTCTTTTGTCTGTACAGTGGAAGTTTAGAATTGCTCTTGAATACAGTGAAGGAGCCTATATAAAGACAACAAGCAGACAGACAAAACCCAGCTCTAAGAGACTAGGGACTTCCGTATGTTAAGATTGGGATATATTGTGGTGGGCATGGAATTAGAGTTAGGAAATAGGCAGTTGGAGCTGTAAGTCTAGATCTGGAGCGTAAGGGAGAAATGAGGCTAGAGGAAAGGGAAGTGCCACAGGGTAGAGAATGAGTAGGAAAAGAAAAAGCTGGCATACTAAGTGCTGGGCATTCTTGGGGTCATGGGGTCAGAGCATAAAGACAGATTGAGGAAAGTGACCACTGAGAGATGAGTTTGAGTTTGTTGGTGTGGAGAACTTGGGTAATCTTGACCAACATTTTAGGTATAGTGACAGGTCTGAGTGGACTTGAGAAAGATGAGAAATTGTAGTTAATGTGTGTTCTAGGACAGGGAGCAAAAACTGCAGTGCCTGGAGAGACAGGTCGTGTCAAGGGATGTTTTGTAAGATGGCAGCAGCTGTTACTGTGCTTGTTTAGGGAACCGGCAGATGGAGAGGGAAAAGCACCGATAGAATAGAAGGAGAACTGTGGAGTAATGCCCTTTCCACACAGAACACCTAGGAGATGGACACCAGCTCTAAAATAAGCCCCACCTGGATGACCAGAAACGATCCGTTAACTTCTAGAGGCTTGGATTCCTCTTCCAGGATGGGACTTGGTTCTGAGAAATACGGTTTTTAGATAGTAGACACACACAAGCACTCACATGACAGAGTAAACAACTGTGGCATGCAAATAAGAATATATATATATATTCACACACAGATTGAGACCTTATTAATGATAACAGAATTACCTAAGAAAGAATGAGTGTTAATGATTGTTAGATGGGAGGTCTTGCGAAGACTTTCCACATATACCTGTCAGTAGCTGGCAGAGGGAACCAAATAGACACAGCTTCGAAGCTGTGCTGCTCATCATGGCTGCTAGCCAAATGGAATTATTTAACTGTAATTGAAATAAAAGACTCAGTTTCTCATTCCCACTGGAATGAGACTGTAGGACTCTGACTAGCAGTTACCACATTGGGTAGTGGTACAGTACAGTTGTTTTTTAATGATAGAACATCCAAGGAGTACTACTGGTTTATGGGCAGTGATTTAGAGCTCGTTGGGGGAACATGAAAAAGTTCACTTTAAGCAGAGCACAGAGTTGGGAGGAAATGAAGGATTGGTGAGAAGGATGAGGTGGCCAGCGCCTGTATCACTGATCCTGTGGCACTCTGTGCTGAGTGTTGGACCTTGTCATGAAAGTTTGCACAGTAAGGAGCTGGCAAAGAATTCTAAGTAGAGGAGTGATTAATTTAATGATATTTGTTTTAGAGATGTTGGGTACTGAATTGGACCAGCATAATGTGATACGATGTTTGAGCAAGCCTGGAGTGAGGTAAGGAAGGTGTAGAGTTCTGTTTTGGATCTCATGAGTTTCAGCTGATAGATGAGCATTCTTTAGGCAGTCAGCTTGGTAGATGTAGTCTTGTACCCAGGCTGGTTATAGACATTTGCTAGGTACCATTTGAAATGATGCTGGACATCATTGAGTGACCAGTGTGTGGTATGTGAAAAGGCCAGTGTGGACTCTTAGTGAAGCCAACATTAGGGAGAGAGGGGGATTGGTGCTCACTTGGAAGACCAAGAACAGAGAATTCAGTTTGGAGAAGCTGTGGAAATTGACTCTACACACACAATTAATGCATTGTGTTTAAGATTTAGTACAAAGGCCAAACCTTCTTCTGTAAGAGAAAGATCACAACAGGTACATGGCTTTTGAATTAGGAAGGCCTGTGCCTTAGGCAAGCCCATTCTGCAGCTAGTCTGCCTGTGTGAAAGCTGGTTGGTGACAGAGTGGTTAATGTACCTGGTAGGCTGCTTACACTCTTGGCCCCTGGATTCCTTGGGTTTGAAATAGGGATGAGGGTAGCACTCCATTGAGTAATTTTGAGGATTAAAAGATCTAATGAACTGATATAGACTGTTAACTCATTTACCGTAAACTGCTAGTATTTACTAATAGCTGTAAGTAGTTGATAGTAGTTAATACCATACCACTCCCAGTTTTGTGTTGTCCATTTCTGCTCAGATCTTGGAGCCAACTCTCCCAAGGGTAGAATTCAGTATTGTAAGAACATGTGATGCAACTCCATAGAACTTGTCCAGCTTGGAAGTGTCCCCACGTGAACATATTTTCCAAGGGCTTCAGGGCGAGCTTATCTCAGTAGAGATTGCGTATCTGTCTCTCCAGTTCCCTACACAGAAGGCTGGTCCAACACTCAGATGGGAAACTTACCTTTAGTGGCCTTGGAAACATGTTTGTTTTTAAAAATGAGTTTTTAAATTAATCTGGCTTTGAGTTGGCATATCTTACTAACACAGTTGTAGAAAACTTACATTTACTCTCCTGTAGTTCATGAATTTCTGAGGAAGAGTGAGTACTGATACTCGGACTTGCTGCACCAATTGACTGATTGGCAAGTCTGTGTTTATGCCCATCTGCTACTGCGGCACCATGCCCATTATCACGGTGGCAATGCCAGTAGCAGTGAGGCATGTGAGCCAACAAAGATGAATTGTTTGGATGGAATACACTATTCTGTAATACTAATTAATTTTGAGATGATGAATCTACATGAGCTAATGTTAACCAAATACAGCCCAAGTACTATCAGTGAAAATAAAATGTATTTTGACTTAGGAGTATATCATAGACGTCTCGGACTGCCGTTGAGGATAATTACAATCAGCGTTTACTATGGTTCCGGCAATCAGTGTTCTTTATGTTAAATTTAGAGTTTAAAAGAAAAAAAAGCAATTTTTTTCTTATGGTAGAATGTGATTAGCAAGGAAGTCATGTAACACTCTTAATTACAGAGTTTGTACTTCCTACATGGTTCTTTACAGGATTGGATTTGAAAATGTTTTGTTTAATTCTGTGCTTCACCAATCCCAATTCTATGATGATGTACTAATGAAGGCTTAGTGAGGTCAGCTTCTTCCATAGTTTGTTTTCTCTGCTTTTTTTTTTTTTTTTTTGGTTTTCCGAGACAAGTTTCTCTGCGTAGCTTTGGAGTCTGTCCTGGAACTAGCTCTTGTAGACCAAGCTGGCTCAAACTCATAGATCCGCCTGCCTCTGCCTCCTGAGTGCTGGGATTAAAGGCGTGCGCCACCACCACCTGGCCTATCTGTTTTCTTTATTGGTTATGTGGGAATAATGCCATCCACATATACTTCATCTTGACTTTGTCTCTCTGAATATGACAGCAAAATACAGTGGTAAGTCACAGAAAACACTGGGACTGAGTTAAGTGTATGTTATAAACATGTGATGTATAACTTCCATTCACATACAGCTATAGCTAACCACAATGAAAACGTCTTACCTATTTTTTCAGAAGAAAGAAAATCAAAGGGTCTTATGCAGACAGACACAGCATTCTTTCTATATCTTCCTTTTTCGTAATATATTCTGGAGATCTTTCCATTTTACCTTAAGAAACTAGTTCAGTGTTGTTAGCCACAATACTGTGTTCCTTGAAGTTAATTACTCCATTTGATTGATTTCACTTTTGCCAAGGATAAGCAGTTCTGCAGTATACACTTTTGCATACACACTTGTGCGAGTTTATCTGCTTATTGGAAATTTTTTATTTTGTTTCTGTTTTTGTCTGAGACAGGGTTTCTCTGTGTTAACAATCCTGGCTCTCCTAGAGCTTGCTTTGTAGACCAGGCTGACCTCGAATTCAGAGTTTACCTGCTTCTACCTGCCAAATGCTGAGATTAAAGGGTTGTGCTACCATGCTTGGCTATAGGAAAATTTTTTAGAGGTAGAATTTTAAATCAAAGTTTATTGAATATTAAATTATTTTGCTGAGTTAGCATCCAGATGGGTTATACCAAGTTCCCCCAGCAACTAACAATAAAGTTATTTTTTTCACATCAGTATCAATACTGCTGTCATCAAATTAGATATGTAATATTTCAGTAGGTTTAGAATTATATGTTCCCATTTTTAATAATCTAGCTCTTTAAATAATTCTTTCCCTTATCTATTATCTCCTAGTATTGATATAATATCTTCTGAAGTGTGCTGTCATTGTTAGGTAAGGCCTGTCCCTCTGAGTAACTCTTATTCAGATGTAGCCATGTCTGATTATTTATGCATTATCTGTGGCTGTTTCATGCTGCAGTAGAGATGGGTATTACATCAGAGATGGCGTAGCTGTTAGAGGCTAGAATATCATCTGTCCCTTTATAGAGGTTTACAGACCCCTGTCTTAATGTGTTTACTTTTTGAATGCTTTAACGACTGGTTTCTCATTGTTTTTAGCCATTTGGCTGTTACACTGGTGTGATATTATCTTTTCCCCTTTTCCTAAAGTTTTTTTAAAATATGTGACTTCAAGTATTTCCCAGTTTGGAACAACTTCTTCAGATATTTTTGTATTTTGATTTCTTGTCTTTAATTAGAGCTGCTAGGTGTTTTGACGGCATAGCACACAAGGTGTAGAACAACTGTTTCCTGTCCTTGTCTCTGAGCTTTAATTTTGCATGTGTTTGCGGGACTCTGCCTTCAGTTCTTACTTAGTCTGGTGTTAAAACTACCCAGAGGGCTTTTACTTCAGATCCTGTATTTTTCAGTTCTGAGTATCCTTTGATTATCTGTCTTAATTGTATTATCTATTTGTCCATCTTTCTGTTGTGATTTGTGACCATATTTAATTATTTTAAGATTTCTACCTGGTGACTCTAGTGTTGGAATCAGTCATGGATTTGTGTCTATATTTATTCTTTTCCTTCCTTCCATCTCCTCACCATTTAGTTTCTGCCATTTGTCCCTCTGTCCCCATCTCAAGTTTTGATAATTTTGGATATTTAGAATAAAACCTTTAGTGAATCTGAGAAAATTACAACCCAAGAAGGTTGCAATTTTGTACCTCTAGTGTGTCATCCTGTCTGCGTGGCTCGGCCATGATTTGAAGAGCCCAGGGCGTTTATTCATGTTCCTCTTTCCAGCAGGGTACTTGCTGGAGCCTCTCAATTATTTACCTTCCCAGTTACATTTTCTGCCTGTTTTCTTATAATCTTGTCCCTTGAAAACATGCCAGCTCCTTTGAAGGGAGTGTGCAGACAGCTTTTGTGTTCCTTTTGGGTGGTTCAATCCTGTTTGATTTGCCCTTCAAGGTCCAGTCACTCTTGTGACTGAATTTCAGTATTTGTAAACCTGAGTCACAGTCTTGGCTTCTCTAGGTCTGTGCTTCCCAGGGGAAGCTGACCGGTGCGAAGGGAGAGTCGTATTTTGTTCTTCTCTTGAGGATGGTGGCCTCAGAGTCCTGCTGTGTATGTCCTGTGTGTGTGTACCTGCCTGTGGCTTTAAAAATAGCAGCTTCCTGTAGCCGTGTACAAGGTATGACAGGAATTGGAAGCCTTTATACTATATAAGTCCCCATGTTTAGAACATAGCAGCCAGAAGGGCCCTGCTAAATAGATTGGATTATAATTCTTTTTTGAAAAACACTCATTGCTCAGTGGTTTTAAAAATCTCAGAGTAAGTGCCTGCTTTTAACTCAGGAGGCAGAGGCAGGCGGATCTCTGTGAGTTTGAGGCCAGCCTGGTCTACAAGAGCTAGTCCCAGGACAGGCTCCAAAGCCACAGAGAAACCTGTCTTGAAGAAAAAACAAAACAAAAACAAAATGAAAACTTCTCAGAGTAAACCCCGAAGCCTTTAGTTTGTTTCAGTGTCTTGCCCCTCCCCCTAGACCTTGTTCACCTGTCCCTTTCCCTGAGCCTGACCACTCCCGAACGGCTTTCTCTGTGCTCTTCCGCAGTCTGTCCTTTTGCTTTATTTGCTTCATGCATTGCCTTAGGACTTATAATTTGCTTCTTAAGTGCATTTTTTTTATTTATTAGAATAAAATTTTAGGAGGGCTCCCTCCCCACCTCCCCATTTTTCTTTCCTGTGTCACAAATGCAAACGGAGCATGATGGCAGCAGGCACTTGAAGGTGGAGGAGCAGTGCCCATTTGTCTCACCCAGAGGAGTGGCCTGAAGGTGCTCATGGGATTCTTCATTGGCTTTTTAAATTAAGAGTTTATTATCCTGTGTGGGAGAAGTTTTAATAGAAATGTAAGGAGTAAAAAAAGCTTAGTAAGGGTTACAGAAGCACCGATAGTGTACTCCCCTTTAGTCCTATAAACAGTTTATAGAGAAAGCTCTGTCTCCACTTGGGTCATCTGGTTTCTCGTTTTAGAGAGTTGATGATGGGTACCTAGATAGTTAAAGTTCTAACAGTGGTTTCTCGTTTTAGAGAGTTGATGATGGGTACCTAGATAGTTAAAGTTCTAACAGTGGTTTCTCGTTTTAGAGAGTTGATGATGGGTACCTAGATAGTTAAAGTTCTAACAGTTGTTTCTCGTTTTAGAGAGTTGATGATGGGTACCTAGATAGTTAAAGTTCTAACAGTTGTAGCTGGAGTTTGTTGTTTTACATTTTTGTATGTTTTAAGTGAACAACACGTACCTAAAGCCGCACAAAGCTCTGAGGATCCAGAGGGTGTGAAGGCAGAACCTGGTGCTGCTCTGTAAGCTTGTCAGCAAGACTGATACCCTTGGCTGTGTAGCACTGCGTCCTGCTGTAGCTGCCAGCCCTTCCTGCAGCTCCATTTGCCCTTGCCATTTACCACCAGGAGTTGTGCCTTCCTGTCAGGCACAACTTTCTGGCAGCCTTAGATATTGACGTGGGTTTCTGTCCTGTCCAGTTCCTGCAATAGTTAAGTCCCAAAGAAATCACACAGAGGTCTATATTAGTTGTAAACTGATTGACCCATTAGCTTAGGCTTCTTATTAACTCTTATAACTTACATTAACCCATTATTCTTATCTATGTTAGCCACATGGCTTGGTACCTTTTTCAGTGGGGCAATTACATCTTCCTTCTTCTGTGGTTGGGACAGGACTGGGGAGGAATGGGCTTCCTCCTTCTCAGAATTCTCCTGTTCTCATTGACCCACCTCTACTTCCTGTCTGGTTGTCCCACCTATACTTCCTGCCTGGCTACTGGCCAATCAGCGTTTATTTAAAACATAATTGACAGAATATAGACAATTGTCCCGCACCACTTAGAAAATGTATCATCTGCCCGCCCCCACTCTAAGATTTTGATACCTCTATTGGGGTTGCACTCCTGTCACTGTCCCTCAGCACTTTTGCTGCACCTTCATTTTTAGATCTAAGGCTCAGGTGTTGCTCTTAGTGGTGCACATCTCTTAAACTGTTCTGAGGGAAGAGAAGGTAACTGTGTGTGTAAGGTGACTAACTAGTGTGCATTTCAGAAGACCTGGGGGAAATTTTTGAATATTTTCAACAGAGTGAAAATGCTTGAGGGCCAGTGAGTTGGTGAAAGCCCTCGCAGTGCAAGTCCAGTGATCTGAGGGGAGAGCCAACTCCTGAAAGTTGTTTTTTGACCTTCACCCATGTATGCACACACACATACCACAAAGAAAATAGGTGTGCTTACCTTGGTTTGAACAGTGCAGTATATACATGTACCAAAATGTTATGTGGTACCCCATAATGTGTACAGTGTTTATATGTCAAAAAAATTACACTTGGCACAGTGATACATGCTTGTTGTCCTAGCGCTAGGGAGGCAAAGGCACTAAGATCTGCAGTTCCAGGCCAGCCTGGCTTATGTAGTGAGACTGCCTCAAAACTAGTCTTCTTAAATAAATAAAAAGTAAAATTATTTGTGATAGCTAAAACCTAGATGAGTATTATTGAGAGAAGTTGTTGATGGGAAATGGATCTGTCATAGAAGGATTGCTTGGTCTGCTCTAGTTGTTCTCAACCGTCCTGATGCCGTGACCCTTTAATACAGTTCCTCATGTGGTGGTGACCCCCAGCCATAGCATTATTTGGGTTTCTACTTCATAACTGTAAATTTATTGCTGTTATGAATTGTAATGTAAATGTCCGATATGCAGATGGTCTTAGGTGACCCCGTGAAAGGGTGTTTGACCCCCACAGGGTTTGTGGTGCACAGGCTGAGAATCTCTGACTTATCTGTGTTGAAGATAAGACACAGCAATGCCAGTTGCCATGCGGTCTCAGTTCTAGAAAAGACAAGGTCAGAGTGGTGGCAACCTGTTAGGGTGCTGGAGACTGGTCAGGAGTGTGAGAGCCTGGTTGACTGTGAAGGGTCGTGGGCATGCTTGGAGGAGGGCATGTTCCGTGGTTGACAGTGATCTTGGGACTTGGCACTTGTGTGCAGACTGAACACAACATTGTCTTAGACTTGGAGTATAAGTCGAACCACAGTGAAACTGACAGCAATGTCATGTAGTCTTCCTGTTCCCAAGCTGCTGAAGAGCTCTTCCTTTAAAATTTTCAGTCTGCCATGGATGAATACTTCTATACAATTCAATGAAAGCCAATTACTAAAAAATAAAGTGGAAGAAAGCATGTAAAATACCGCCCCTGTTTTTATTAGATTCAATAAACATAAAATTATACTGTCAAATTACTCTTCCAAGTTTCCAAGCGTGTATGCTCTATGTGTGTCTCGGGCCAGGCTTTCTCAGACAATATTTTGAGTGGCACTAATGAGACCTGTTCCACTTCATCTAAGTTTCCTCTTAATTTTTATCGCCTTTCCCAGGAGTTGGGAGAAAAGGGTGGGGATTTCAGTAAGTTCTGGAGTTTAAATTAATGAAAAAGAAAGGCCATTAATACTCTCCAAACGCACTTCCACCTCCCAGGTTGGTCTGCCTAACTGGTAGAATGTTACTTTGGGACTGTATTCTGGTTGTAGAGTACCCACATAATTCCTGGTTAGTATAAAGTTTGCTTTGCTTTTCAATGATGCATTTCCTGTTCCTTGAAACTTAGAGGTTTATTTTGTACTGAACGGTATGCAAAAAGTTATACCATTTAACACCACAAGGTGTCACTTATGTTAAAATAAAGTTGGTTCTCCAATACTGCAGGTTAGTACTAAGACCTGGGTAGATAAAGAAGCCTGCATTGAAACAGACACAGCTTTTTAGCACAGAGTGTTTCAAATGCTGCTAATCCAACATTATTTCAAAATAGGTATCTTGAAATTTATAAACATTTCTTAATTTCTAAGGGCTATGTAGTAACACACCCTGCTGGTCAGTGTTGAGTACACTGGTGACTTTGGTGCAGGAAGAGAAAGTGTATTTGGAGAGTGAGCTGGATGTGTCAGCCCTTTCGGTCCTTCCTGTTTTGATGACAAGCAAAGGGAGCTGGGGATGGATTTGTAATTATGCCGTCTGGGAGGTCATTATTACAGGTGTGGGAATGTGGGCACTGCATTGGGCTGAAGCAGGTCCTGGGGATTTCCTTTCCCCTGGACCTCAGAGTTATTAGTTCTCTCCTGGGACAGCACCAAAGGATCCCTGTTTGCCTTGAAAACTGTCTTTTCTGTTAAACAAGAACCAAACCTTTGGCATTAATATCTGGATCCTGTTTTCTAGTTTTTAGTTTGAGAGAATGGGTCAGGACACAGGATGGCTGGAGAGAAGGCCTTGCCTGCCTGTGTGTAAGAGGCACTAGCCAGGCTTCCATTAGGACCGAACAAGGTGATGTCTGGTTAGAGGTTGGCAGGTCCTAAAATTGATGGTTCATTTTTCCTCATTGTTCATTTCTCTCTCCAGATAACACCAGGGAGGAGAGCTCTGGGACATTCTTAGGGCAACGGACATTGTTCATTTCTCTCTCCAGATAACACCGGGGAGGAGAGCTCTGGAACATTCTTAGGGCAAAGGAGAGGGAGACAAATAGGAGAACGGTTTTCCTCTTTCTGGCATGTGGTGTCTAATCCCCCTTACTGTTTAGTTCCTATCTAATTCCACTTTTGTCAGTTTTCTTAACCTGCTTACAATTTCAAGGGATCTTTTAGGTTCTAGGATTTTCACTTAGGTAAGTTCCATTATGTCAAGTGGGAAACTAGGACAAAGTGGAAGGACGCGTGTTCTTGAGTTGTCATTATCCCCTCCCACTCTTTCTGTTGTTTTGAGTTTTCGAGAGCCTGGGATGTATAAGATGGAGAGTCTAAGTTTGCTACAGTGAGATTTGCAGTATTTTCATAGTTTGCACTTGTGTGTCTTCAGAGATAGTTTTGTTCTTTTCAATAGATTTATTTTATGTGGTTTCATATCTCTCCAGAATACATGTAGGTGTACCATATGTTAGCCTGATGTCCTCAGAGGTCAGAAAGTGGGGAGGTTAGGCCCCTTAGAACTGAAGTTACAGACGGTTGTGAGCCACCTTGTGAGTGCTGGGAATGGAATCCCTGTGCTATGGAAGAGCAGCAAGTGCTCCTAACTGCAGAGCCATTTCTCCTGCCCCCAAACACTTATTTGGCTGTTTGTTTGTTTGTTTGGGGGGGGTGAACAAGCCCCATAGAGTGCATATGGAGGCCACAGGACAATCTTTGGGTTGTTGCCATCACCTTGTTGAGGCAGGGTCTCTAGTTTGCACTGCTGTGCTGTGTACTGTAAGATGGCTGACCCACAAGCTTCTAGATGTTTCTCCGCTCTTCCTCCCATCTCCATGGAGTGCTAGGATTATAGGTGCGTGCCTTTACCCACTGAGTCATATCACAGCAGTTTTTATCCATTACTGTTTCTACTATTTAATTAACATAAACGTACTGGTTATACTTTAATTGGATGTTTTAACAACTATATATATATTTTTTTCGGTCTCCTGCAAATCATCACTGTTACATTCAATGAGTTATTTGAAAAGTAAAAGTAAATTTTTTTCATAATACATTTCATTGCATATATTCTTTCTGGGGAAAATAAAAGAGTGCTTTTCCTATTTATTTCTTTATTTGCTATAATGACTTTCAACATTTACATCCTTTGTTAGTTTGCCTAGGTAGCCATAACACAATTCCAGACACTGGGTGAGTTAATCAACAGAAACATCTCAGGTTCTGAAGATGCAGACCCAAGTGTCAGCAGCTTTGTGTTTGAGGCCTCCTTGTCTGTTTGCAGATGGCCATCCTCTTGCTCTTTCCCCGCCTTGTCATTCCTCCATGTATGTGTTCACATTCTCATCCCTTCTTAAAAGAACTTAGTCAAGACTGGACTTGGGCCCACCACATATCCTCATTGTAACTTCATCACCTCAGTAAAGGCTGTCTCCAGAAAGCTGAACTTCAGTGTGAGCTTGGGAGTGGGGAAAGCACATTATTTAGTTTTTAGTAATAATGTTGCTGTTTATAGTTTTGTGAGTGATCCCAGGAGATGCTCCACTACTGAGCTTCATTCCCAACCCTAATCATTTCTTCCTTTTTGTTATTTTTAAAAGACTTTTGTTTTATGTATTGGTCAGGGTTCTCTAGAGGAGCTGAGCCTACATAATGAGTCTGCATATATTTAGGAAGGGGGTTTATTAGTCTGACTTGCAGGCTCTGGTCTAGCTAGTCCAACCATGGACGTCTTTCACCAGAAGGTTCAGGAATCCAGTAGTTAGTTTTTCAGTCCACAAAGCTGGACGTCTCAGTTGATCTTCACTATTCACTGGAAACCCAAAGAAGTAAGCTCCAGTGCCAATGAAGGAATGACTTGCTAGCTAGGCAAGAACAAGCAGGCAAAGATTGAAAACTTCTTTCTTCCATGTCCTTTATATAGGATGTCAGCACAAGGTGTGGCCCAGACTGGAGGTGGGTTTTCACACATCGAAAGATCTGGATTAAAGGTGTCTCTTCCCCATTTCAAATCATTTAAGAAAAATCCCTCACTCCTGCTTTAATTTCAGTTAATTCCAGATGTAGTCAAGTTGCCAACCAAGAAGAGCCATGCCATGGTAGAGGGGTGTTTTGCCTGCATGTATGTAAGTGTGAAGTGTGCATACCCGGTGCCCTTAGAGACCAGAATTGGACATCAGATCCCTTGGAACTGGAGTTACAAATGTGTGTGCTGGGAACCAAACCCTGGTCCTCTGCAAGAGCAGCAGTCTCTTAAACCACCAGCCCTCATTTGTTCTTGATAGGTACTGGCTGAGTGTTTTTAGTATAAATCTGTGAAATGTTTTAAGCTTCAGGTAAGTAGGCTGCGTGTCTGATGTACTGAGGCTCCCTGATGTGTAAGAAAGTCCTCTCAGAGTTTTCTTTCTTTTTAAAATTGCATTTTTATTTATTTTGTGTGTGAGTGTGCCAGAGTGTGCATGTCAAGGTTGGAGGACAACATGTGGGAATTGGTCCTTCCTTCTGCCGTGTGGCTTCCAGTGATTGAATGCAACTTGCCAGAATTGGTGTTGGTGTTTTTGCCAGCTGAGCCATCTCACTGGCCCCTTGTCTGGGTGTTTTTGTTTGGTGGTTGAATGTGTTCATGTGAAGGACCACATGTGTGGAATTTTTAGATATATTTCACATTTTGCTGTAGACTGACAGACGGATTGTAGCTCATGAACTAGTGCTTGTCGCTAGCTTGACTTATGATCCTCTAGGCCAGTGGTTCTCAGCCTGTGGGTCACGACCCCTTTCACAGTGGTCACATATCAGATGCTCTATATATCAGATAGCTACATTATGATTCATAACAGTAGCAGAATTACAGTTATGAGGTAGCAATGAAATCATTTTATAATTGGAGGTCACTACAACATGAGCAACTGTTTTAAAGGGTCTCAGCATTAGGAAGGTTGAGGACTATTGCTCTAGACTCTGCCCCACAGCATCTCATGGTAGCTCAAGAGGCTTCTTTTGATGAAGTAAAGTGGGATTCAATGATTTAGATTCTTGAATAAACATGTATTTACGCCCTCTTTTCAAAGTCTGATCCTGTTTGTCCATCTTGGGTGTGATTTCCCATTAACTTTAGAACTAAATGTCTTGTTTATGCATGTGGATAAGGCACTGTAGAGCTCCTTCTTGTCTTACAGAATTTGGATTTCTTGTAACCTTACAATAGACATGTATGGTTGAATGGTATGGCAAGTGTATGCTTAAATTTGTAAGAATTTCCCATTTTCCTGTGTGAGCATATCATTTTATATTTCTACCAACAACAACGTGAGAATTCTGGGTGCTTCCATGTATATGCCAACATTTATTATTATCCGTCTTTTTTTAACTATTGTGTGGGTATGTAATGGTATTTCTCTGAAGAATGATACCTTTGCACGGATTTATGATATTGCTATGTCTTCTGTGGCAAAGTGGATGCTTGACTCTCACCTTTTAAAATGTAATTGTCAGCTGAGTTGCAGTCACTGTGAAGCTGCTGCTTAGTTTCTATCTTGTGGTTCCTGTAGTCACACTGAGTTAGAAGATGTCCTATGTCCCTATGCCTTTGCTAAGCTCTGGGATGTTGACACTGATGTAGTTCATCAGTTGTGCTCAGAGCTGCCCAGTTCTACTTGGTTTGTTCCTGTTTGTATGGCTAGCTCTGTCTTGTCATACATGTAGTCATATGCTTGAAGTACCAAGCAAAGGATCCTGTGTGTCCTTCCTGTTTTCTGTTGTCCACCCTCAGCCATCTTTAATGTCTCCATCCTCTAGCTTTGTTACTGTAAGATGTGACCTTGTGGCACTGGTGTTCACTCTCAGCCTACTTCTCTGGAGGCCAATAGGTGCTGGCCCATGTATCACTAGTCTGTTTCTTTTCATTCAGTTTGCTACTCACCACTGACAGACATTGAAGCAGCTATGTCCCTTATATCAGATAGCAGTGCAAGTAAAAAGACGCATACTCTTTACATTAATATACACAATTTACTTTCATCTTCAGTAAATGGAAAAATTGTATGTCTGCCAGTAAGTGTTTTAAAATAAAATTTTTCATGATTTATTGTCTGTAAATGTTTTGCTTTTATTCTACTGTATAAATGGAGTTGTGTTAAAATTTCTTGGGTAAAAATGGTTGCAATTGGGGCCATGTACTGACTGATCTGTGTAGCACGAATTCTAATTGGTCTTAATAAATAAAATCCAGAATCAGATATTAGGGGGTGAAAACTGAAGGGTCAGAGACGCAGAGCAGCCATCCACTACTAGAGAGACCAATGTTCAGGCCGAAGGGGTGATCCTGTCTTCAGATTGCATCCTCACTACCCTTAGACTGCATCTTTAGATTGCAACTGTCTCCACTAAACCTCAGACTGCCTTATATTCCTCTCTCCGCCCATCCAGGCATATCACTTCTGTCTCCACCTCCGTAGTGCTGGGATTAAAGTCACGGGATCCCAAATGCTGGGATCTGTGTGAGCTCTGTTTCTCTTTTAGACAGATTCAATCTCAGATAGCCCAGGGTGGCCTTGAACTAACAGAGATCCCTCTGCCTCTGCCTCCCGAGTCCTGGGATTAAAGGTGTGTGCCACCACTGCCTGACCTCTAGTGACTTAGCTCTGCACTCTTGATCTTCAGGTGAGCTTTATTTGTTAAAACACAAATTATCACTACAGATCTCCTTTCTCCTGGGGTTGCTTTTCTTTGTTTAGAGATAGATGACTGGCCTTTCTCTAGCTCTATCCCATAGTGCAGATGGCCTGGAAATTCTAGAAATGGCCTGTTTTTGTTTATTGTCTCATCCATTGTCTCTCTGGTATGATCCCCTTCTCCCTGGTTCTGTGGAGATGGCTGGTGAAATCTCCGAGTTTTCTCACGATCTCCTTTGGTTTATTTGTTTTGAGGTGAGGTCTCTAGGTTGCCCAGGCTGCTGGAAATTACTCTGTGGCCCAGGCAGACATTGAACTCCCAGTCTGTCCACCTCAGCCTCCTGAGGCCTGGGATTTCAAAAGCGCTGCCACGTTTGTCTTGATAGCCCCTTAAATGTTTTTCCGCCACACCCTTGGTTTCTCCAGAACATCCCTTTTCATTGTGTGCAATAGAGCTACAGTGAGGGCTTTCTAAAATTATAAGTTCTTATTTGCTTTTACTTAAATTGAATTCCATCTTAAAAATCAAATTCTATTTTTTTTTTATCTTTTTTTTTTGAGACATGGTCTTGTTTGCTGCTTCTATCTCAGTGGTTCTCAACCTTCCTAATACTTCGACCCTTTAATATAGTTCCTTATGTTGTGGTGACCCCCAACTATAAAATTATTTTCATTGTTACTTTATAACTGTAATTTTGCTACTGTTATGAATTGTAATGTAGATATTTGGTATGCATGATATCTGATATGTGACCCCTATGCAAGGATTGCTCACTGGGCAGTGGTGGTGCACGATTCTTTTAATCCCAGCATTTCGCAGGTAGTTCTTTGAGTTTGAGGTCATCTTGGTCTCCAAAGTGAGTTCCAGGACAGCCAGGGCTACACAGAGAAACCCCTGCCTTGAAGAACCAAAAGAAAGGGAGGGGCTCCTCAGACTTCAGGGTTCGTGATCCCCAGGTTGAGAACTGCTGTTCCAGAGGCCGTGGGATCTGAGAGAATGAAGCCCGTACATGTAGAATAAAGTCTCATGCAATAGCCAACTTTATTCAGAAAATCAGACAATTTATACTCCGAGCGTTAAGAGGAGTCCCATGAGTAAAGTGTCCAATCACAAGGGTAAGCTGCATACAGCAGAAACATGTTTTTCCTTAGAGGCATATAAACAGATAGCAATAGCCAGCTGTAATGAATAACCTGAAGTAAACTCACTTCTATCTGCTACACTTGGAAAAGGCACAAAAGCACATTCTAAGGACAATTCTGTGTTTTGAAGGAACTGAGGTCATAAGACTCCTGTCTTTTCTTGGAGTTTTCTCACATGCAGAAGTATTCTCACACGACTCCATTCTGGACCTTGTTTCAATAGGCTCTCGCTATACAGCCCTGTTGGCTTGCCCAGTTTATGTCTTAACCTCTCATATTTTACTATTAGCAGCAAGGAAAACCAGGCCATTTCATCAACATGCTATTTTTGAAATAGCCTCATTTAAATATCCATTGTCATAACTTCCTGTCCCCCTCCATCCTCACTGGTTTCCTCCCTCCCATTCCCTTTTTCTCCTGCCTTTCCAATCTTCAACTCTCTCCCCCCCACGCCCTGCCCCTTTTGCCATGGACTCTCTCAGCTTCTCAGGCAGGTCTTAAACGTAGGTTCAGGTGATTCTCTCACTTCAGTCTCCCAAGTAGCTGGACTAATGATGTGAACCACAGCTCCTGGCTAAGCCCGTCTACCATTCACCTCTGGTAACCTTAAGACACTGAAGATCACTAAAGATCTCTGCTGTTTCTAACAAGAATCACCTTTCTCTGTCTTCCAATAACATGATCCTCCTTTCTGTCTGAGACCTCATAGATTCATCTTATTTGTTTACTTTTGCATTTCTCTGTGTGGACCTGGCTGTCCTGGAACTCACTATGTAGACAAGGTTGGCCTTGAACTCACAGAGATCCACGTGCCTCTGCCTCCTGAGTGCTGGGATTAAAGGTGTACTCCATCACCGCCTAGCTCACAGTTTCATCTTTAACACACGAATTTCTCTCTGCTCTTTTTCTAATGTGTATTTTGAACTCTAAATCCTTTCCTAGTATCTAGTTCCAAAAGCAATTTTTGTAGTGTCACCCTGCTTCTGGATGCTAAGATCTGTGTTAGCTTGCCAGGCCTTCCCTAACACCCCAGACTAGTGACCCTAAACACAACTTTGGCTGCAGTTCAAGAACAAAGCATTGGGCTAGTTCTCCTGATTGTCAAGAACTCTTTCTCTAGCAATCAGTCTTCAAAAACTATTTTGTTGTGTTTATTGTGCTAATAGCTTTTCAAGCTATTAGAGATTATGAATTATATATTTTCCTTAATGGGATAAGTTCATGTTTGTGAATTTCCCCAGAGAAGATTCACTTAGAAGAATAGAAGGCTGGTCGTGACCAACAGAAAGGAACTGATGGGCCTGGCCTTCATCCTCTCTTCTGCAGCTCTTCCAAGTAAAGACGCTGTCAGCTTTTGTTCTAGATGATCTTTCAAGGCTGTTTAAATAGCACAGAGCCTTGTGACAGAGACAGGGATAGCTTATGTTCCTTTGACCTGGGAATAATGTCTATTCCTTTGTCTTCCTAGTGTCTGTTTCAGTGCCCAGTCGTTGCATGGACTTCTGAGTAGTTCTTTCTTTGCTCTGTGTTTTCATCCTTATAGTTAACTGCCCATGTTTATAACCACAGGCTCCCATTTAGATATTTAGATAATGCATCTAGTCTCAGAGTGAAGGGCGCAACCCTATTTATTTGTGCAGTTGGGGGATAGGAAGTTGGGATGATGTAAATGACACACAACTTAGTCAGGGAACTTGTGTAACAATAATCTGAAAAAAGTTTTTAGGATTTTATTTTGCATGTGGAAGTATTTTAAAGCTACTTGATAATTTTTCTTTTTCCCCTTGATGATTATGTCAAAGAAAATTTGAGGTGAGAGACTATCGTTTGATGAGTAAATGCAAAGCTGAAGGCGGCTCTTCCCTTGTGTTGTCGTGGGCCTCATGGCAGCATGCTGCGTGGACTTGTAGGGCGAGACAGGGGAGCAGCCTTTAACCCTGAGCGCAGCGCCCCCCACAGTGCTGCTTCAGCCCTTTTAAAAATGCTAGATTTTCATAGCTGTCTTTTGCAAAAGTCCAGGTCTATAGAATTATGTCTTCTCTGTTGTAATAGGAATGAAGACCTGAAGCAGATGCTGGAGAGCAACAAAGATTCTGCCAAGCTAGATGCTATGAAGCGGATTGTTGGGGTAGGTCAAATGTTCAAGGATTTTGACTTTTGGAAGCTGAGTAGGCTGTGATTATATTCACCATGTATGCCAAGTTACAGGAACACATTAATTTGTTCTTTGTTACTAATGTAGACTACCTGTTTAAGAGTGTCAAGGGAGCAGTAACATAAGAAATCAAGAAACATGTTCTAGTTCCATCTGTTCTGCTTTAATTTTCTACCTCTAATATCAAGATATTTCTTCTCTGAGATAGAATAAATCATTTTGAAGACAAAATAAGGTAATAGCATAACCCTACTTTCACTTGCAGGAATGTAAGGATTTTGGGGATCTTTTTGCCTACAGTCGTGAGCACAGAGAGCTGTGCATGAGAGCTGAAATTCTTCTCATAGCAGAGTCTCCATCCTGTCTATGAAACAAGGCATCAGGTGTTGCTAGGATGCTTAGTGAGGCAGTACGAAGACTGATCTGAAAGGACAGCTGAAGGAGTTGTATCTACAGCAGCTGTAGATGACTTGTCTTTGCTTCCATTTGAATGGTGGATATCGTTTGGCAGTGTCAGCAAAATGCTGATGAATCTATTTTTTAATATTTTATTTATTAATATTATACTTCATAATACATATACTTAATAGCTTTGTATGAACAAAATTTCAATTTTCACAATTTAAAGGACTGCAGCTCCCCAACAACTTGTTCAGATTTAGATTGTGATAGTGTACTGGTTAAGTAGTTACGTGTTGACATTTTGTATGCCAGCCTTCAGTCCACAGATGACTGTGTAAATTCCCAGTGTGAATCCTGAATACTTATCAGTCATTTCAGGTCTTTCAAATTGGACTGTGATTGGTTGTTACACCTGTTACTCAGTCTAGACTCAGACAGCAAATGGTGTAGTTGTATCCTCGTTTCCTGTAATATTTTCCAAAATGGATAATTGGAAGAGGGATTTGGTTCCCAAATAAGAAACATTAGCAAACAAAATAAAAAGTGATTTTGTTGTTAGTGAAATTCAGCCTGTGGATTGGAAGATTGTGTGGAAATAGCTACTGTGGAAATTGATGTCACTGTTTGAAAGACACTTAAATTTCTAGCCGAGGGTCTTAGGAAAGGTGCTTAAGCAAATAAGGGAGTTGGATTAAAAGAAAGAAGTTGAACAGAGGAAGTGATGGTATTAGAAAAAAACAAAAAGAAGAAAAAAGAAAAGAAAACTTCCTATTAATTAAAGGGTTTCTAAGAGATACTTGGCAACATTACAGGTACAAAAGTAGCATATTGGGAATGGACCCAGACTTGGTGTTTTTTTTTTTTTATTTTTTTTTTATTTTTCGAGACAGGGTTTCTCTGTGGCTTTGGAGCCTGTCCTTGAACTAGCTCTTGTAGACCAGGCTGGTCTCGAACTCACAGAGATCTGCCTGCCTCTGCCTCCCGAGTGCTGGGATTGAAGGCATGTGCCACCACCGCCTGGCTTGGACCCAGACTTGGAAAGGTTAAAACTTTACCACAGCAGAGAAAAGGTGTTCAGCATGGGTTAAGCAAAGAGAAGATGACAGCTGTCCAGCTGCTCTTGCCAGTTAATTCTCAATGCTTCACATTAGTGTGCTAAATAATTTTATTATCTGTTTATGAAATAGCAGTACACATTGCTATTTAAAATTTTCCTGTTGTGGTTATTTTATTGGGAATGGCTCCCATAGATATTTGAACAGTTTGGGAAGGCTTGGGAGGTATGGCCTTGTTGGAGGAGATGTGTCACTGGCTTTGAGATTTTAGAAGCCCACACTAGGTCCCATGTCTCTCTTTTTAATCAGGATATAAAGCTCTCAGCTACTGCACCAGCACCATCCTTGTCTGTTTCTCACCATGATGATCATGGACTAACCCTCTGAAACCATAAGAAAGCTCCCACTTAAATGCTTTTATAAGAGTTGTCTTGGTCATGATGTTTCTTCACAGCAGTAGAACCATAACTAAGATACCTTTATTAAAGTAGTTATAAATGTTTTGAAAGAACCTTTAAAAGGCACAGATCAATTATACTTTTTGCAGCAAATTCCTAAAATTGCTTTTCATGGCTTCAGCTCGCATTCCTGCAGATCACAGGCGTGCACTACCATGCAAAGTAGAGATTGCTCTTATGTATTTAGACTGTGGCTGTAGCATTCCATTAAATCATTTTATTTTACTAAACCCTAGGATACTTGTAGTAAGAGAGAGAGAGGGCCTGCTTTTTGTCCCGGCCGCCCGGCTAGCTTAACCCCTGAAATAATTACACAGAAACTTTATTGATTAAATTACTGCCTAGCCCATTATATCTAGCCTCTTCTTGGCCAACTCTCACATCTTGATCTAACCCATTTCTATTAATCTGTGTTCACCACGAGGTTGTGGCTTACTGGGAAAGATTCAGCATGTCTGACTCTGGCGACTCCATAGCGGCTCTCCCCGTCTCTGTCTTCTTCCTCCCAGAATTCTGTTCTGTCTTCCCCGCCTATCTAAGTTTTGCCCAATCAAAAGGCCAGGGCAGTTTCTTTAATAACCAATTTGAAAGCAACACAAATACAGAAGGACCTCCTACACCAGATACTGGTGTAATTCCTAATTCAGAGGTGGGGGAAAGTATGTTAAATACTTAATAAAAATTTTTTAAAAATGTTTTTTAGCCAGCGGTGGTGATGCATGCTTTTAATCCCAGCACTTGGGAGGCAGAGACAGGCAGATCTCTTGTGAGTTTGAGGCCAGCCTGGCCTACAAAGAGAGTTCCAGGACAGCCATAACTGTTACACAGAGAAACCCTGTCTCAAAAAAAAAAAAAAAACCAGTAAACAAGCAAACAAACAAATAAAAATTAATAAAAATTTTAAAATGTGACATAATAATAGTGCTTTATTTCTGTTAAGGCAATTAAAGAATAATAATCCCGTAATCTATACTACTGGTATCATAAATATAATTTAACTATGCATATATTTGTTTTTATTTATTTATTTGAGACAGGTTCGCACTGTGTGGCCCTAACTATCCTGGAACTTGCTATACAGTGTAGAGTAGTCTTGAACTCACAGAATCTACTGGCCTCTGCCTTCTAGTTGCTTAAATGCATGTGCTACCTTTCCTGACTATTTTAATTTTATGTTTTTTGTGGTACTGGGAATTGAACCTAGTTCTTTGATGGTACTAGGAAAGTGCTCCACCATTGAGCAGTATACTTGGCTTTTTTCTTTTTCTTTTTTGAGGTGGAGTCTTGCTGTGTACCTGGTTGGTCTGGTATAGCACGAATTCTAATTGGTATTAATAAATAAAACCTGGAGTCAGTTACAGGTGTAAATGCTGAAGATCAGAGAAAAAGAGTAGCCAGACACCGGAGTGTTCTTTTACCTCTACTGAAGGGGCGATCCTGTCCTCAGACTACCTCCTCAGACTTCATGCTCTGACTGCAGAGGCAACCCTCAGACTACACTGAGTTCCTGTCTCCTCCATTTTATACTCCTCTCTCCTCCCAGCCATATCATTCCTGTTTCCCTCCACCTCCCTAGTGCTGGATTAAAGGCATGAGATTCCAATTGCTGGGATCACTTTTGTGTGAGCTGTTTCCCTTTTAGACAGATTCAATCTTGTGTAGCCCAGGGTGGCCTTGAACTAACAGAGAACCGTTCGCCTCCTGGAATTAAAGGTGTGTGCCACCACTCCCTGGCCTCTAGTGGTTTAGCTCTACACTCTGATATTCAGGCAAGCTTTATTTGTTAAAACACATACAAAATATCACTACAACCTGGAATTTAGTGTGAGGGCCAGGTTAACCGCAAACTCTCAGCAGTTCTGCCTCTGCTTCCCAAGTTCTCTGGGATTACAGGTGTGTACCACTACACCTGACTTAAATAAGTATGGTTGTGTATGTTTAGTTGATAGTTGATTTCTTTATCAAAGTTTATGTAAAAATAAATTTGGAGTTTTATCTTTTGTCTATGGAGAAATGATTAGTAATTAAAAATTACTCTTGTAACAGTGATACAAATCTTTTATTATACAAGGAAATATTTATATACACTTACTGATTTAAAAACTTCCTAAAACTACAGTAATCAGAATGATGGTGTGCTGAGCTAGACACAGGGCGGTAGAGCACTGTGAAGGGTCCAGAGACAAATGTTTAGTTAGATACGTGACCAGCTGGGTTTTGATGAGGGCCTAAGACTGCTCAGTGGGAAAAAGGGGGTTTTACTCAGTAGTCCCAGGAAAAGCACAAGAAAGTGGAATTGAACTCCTGCCTCATGTCATAAAACAAACTGGAGTAGATTGGAGCTGAAAGTCAAAATCCAGAAGAAATTGGAGGGAAGCTTCATGGCGCTGGCTTCAACCAAGCGTCTTAGATATGATGTCAAGGCCAAGCAACAACAGAATAGGCAGATTATATCCAAACCAAAGGCATCTACAGAGTGGTATAGCATCCTTATGTCATTCACCAGATTAAAGGGCCAGGGTCTAGAGCACAGAGGTGGTATCATCTGTGGTTGAACAGCTAAAACAGTCCAGGGAAGTGGCTGAAAGACCTGGGGAGGCCTCCTTCTGCGAAGATCAGCAGAGGACCAAAGAGTGTAGGGAAATGCTGTGTGTCTTTTTTTTTTTTTTTTCAAGACAGGGTTTCTCTGTAGCTTTGGAGCCTGTCCTGGTAGAACTAGCTCTTATAGACCAGGCTGGCCTCGAACTCACAGAGATCCGCCTGCCTCTGCCTCCCAAGTGCTGGGATTAAAGGCATGCGCCACCACTGCCCAGCTATGTGTGTCTTTAATCAGTAGGAGGGTGTCAGTTACCCACAGTGAGACCACCATACTCTCCATAGGATTCATTGTAAAAACAAAGAAACTCAAGTGTTATAGTAAAGATGTTGACTATAAATTGGAGCCTTCCTGCACTACTGGCGGGAATGTAAAATGGTGCTATGTTAAGCAGTATAGTAGTTAAATTAAAATCAGGTCTGCCATGTGATCTAACAACTCCATTTCTGTGTACAGGCTCAAAAGAACCGGGACCTTGAACTGATATTTATTCAGCAGAGTTTTCACAAGTAGCCCATGGGTAGACATAGCTGTGTGCTCTTTATTGAATGCACAGGGCAGACTATTATGAGGGAGGAATGAGATTCTGACACATGCTGTAGCAGGGCTGGTAAGTGAGACATAGTGTTGTGTGATTCTACATGTGCGACAGTCAGATGCAGGAGCAGAAGGTGGTTCCTGAGGCCGTGGAGAGGGAAGTAGATGGATGTTTTGTGTGTGTGTGAGAGCATGTGGAAGTCAGAGGGCTGGCTGCCTTGGTGCTTGCTGGTCCTTGCCCTTTGCCATATTTGAGTCAGGTCTCCTGTTCCTCTGCTGTGTCTGCCTGAATAGCTGGCCTGGACATCTGGAATTCTCTTGTCTCCCTGGAGACGTACTGGAGGCTCAGATGCTGCTGTGCTTCTGGCTTGTGTGTGGTTCTGGAGTTCAAATCCAGACCTCATGATTGCATGCCAGGGTTTTTACCTGCTCGGCCACACCCAGCACCTCAGTTCTGTAGTGTTGTAGGTTCCTAGTTCTGTCTCTGCTCAGTGTCTTCACCCATTACTCTATTTTCTTTTTCTTAGAAAGTCTGTCTTCTTACTGTTTAGATGTTTGGTTTATTTTTTAGATGACAGACACATTCCTTTGGGAAAAGGATGCAAAGTGGCATTCTGAGTCCTTTCTGTCCCCTCTGTGTGTGAAAATAGGCTGTTTAGTAGGATTATTGTATTTCAATGTTTTTTCTTCTGAAATATGTATACATTTTATTCTCAATTTGTTTGACTTTAGATTAGGGAACAAAAATGTGATGACAACCTGATTGCTTTTTCTTCTCTCCTCTTTTTGAGAATGTGTTTTATCAGTCTGGTAGATTCAATATTTTGAAGAAAAATAAATTTAATAAGATTTGGTTAGTGTTTGCTTTGTTACAGTATTGACAAATTATCTTTTAAATCTGTCTGAGTTGAGTTCCATTACTTTCTTTTTTCTTAGTCTGCCTATTTTCTATTGATTTGCTTGTATTTTGTTTAGTTTTCTCTTTTATCTGTCTTTCATGTTTCTGTCATGTCACTTGTCAAATTGATAATGACTCCCCTTTCCTGTCTAACTGTTGGTTACATATTTATTGAATATTTTGAGCTGGCATTGTAATTTTTGTCATGTCTTATGTTCTCACATTATATTTTCAAATTCAGTAATGATAACTTTATCTGAAGGATTTCTTTCCTAGTTCAAAATTACATTGTTTCCAAAATGCTACTTCTTCAAATCATTTTAAAACTTGAACTTAGACATATTTTCTCCTGTTTTTATCCACTCCTTTAAAAGAATGCATGTTTCCTCTCTGGGATGTTTTTTAACCTCATTTTGTCCTGTATTAGGTCATGTGTATGTAGTAAGTTCTTCCAGGGTGTCTATATTTGTCCAGAATGTCTGTTTGGGATTGTTCTTTACAAACTTTCTACACTGTTAACTTAGTACATTTAGACTCAGTTGCTAGTAGAAGATCAAGTGTCTGCAGAGCAGACTGGAAGGAACAGGAAGCTAGATTCTGCACCCTTTGTCTCAGGAATTGATATACACATTTCATTAAGTGTACCAATGAAAGTAACGTTCATATTTTTCTAGTTCTTTGTGTGTGTGTTGGAAATAGGTTATATAGTTTGCTTTGTTATATGAAGATGTTAGAAAAGGCAATATAGGAACCAAGAGATCTGGTCACATGCTTATGTATTAGATTTTTTTTGTGGTTTTTCGAGTCAGGGCTTCTCTGTGTAGCCCTGGCAGTCCTGGAGCTAGCTCTTGTAGACCAGGCTGACCTTGAACTCACAAGAGATCTGCCTGCCTCCCACGTACTAGGATTCAAGTCTTGTCCCACTACCGTCCAGCAAGGTATTAGGTTTTATTAGATGCAATTATGATCAGGTGGTAAGTTATGCTATGGAAAGATGATGTCTTACACCCATATTATATTCCGTAGATTGTTACTAATATGCAGAAAGTTGTTTTTTAAAATATGCTTGCCAATAAATCGCTATGCAGAAATCTATTGATTTTCATTGTGTGGATGGAATATATGTGATTAAAAGTATTCTGGATTCTCTGTGTAACAAAATGGAGATGGTAGAGGACTCAAAAGTTGTAGATAGATCATTAGAAGCAAGTCATTTAGAATAGCAGAGCTTGGGAAGGAAAAATATAGACCCTCAGAGTTCTGTTGCTTGCCCTGCCCTTTTTCTCTTTTTTGAGACAAGGACTCTCTATGTATCCTTATCTGGCCTATAACAGAGTTTTACCTGACTCTGCCTCCTGAATGCGAGGATTAGATGGGCATGTGCCACCACGCCAGCTTCTGTTGAATAATTTAAAAAAATCTAAGGCATTTCGTACTGGAACATTGAAAGAAAAGAGAAAGGGACTGTGGTAGAAAATCATGTTTGAAGATACAATGGCAAAAACTTTTCAAGTTTGATAAAGACACATTAATAGAGATCCTGTAAACCAGGAGATAATCGGAATAAAGTACAGTTAAACCATGTGTTAACATAATAGTCAAATTATGAAAACCAAAAATAAAGACTGTTGAAAATACCTGGTAAAAGTGACCCATTCATTTAGGGAAGCTGTGGGTTGGAGTGAACACTGGCTTGTCTTCAGAAAATGTGTCAGTTGGAAGATCATGTTAAAGTCCTGGGAGAAAGGAGCTGTCAATCCAGAGATTTACATCTAGTGAGAAAATCCTTCAAGAATGAGGGACTAACATATTGCCAGGCAAGGGAAGTTAGCAAGACCTATTTTTATGAACTGTTCATAGAAATTCTTCAGGCTGAAAGGAAATGATATTAGGTGGAGTTTTAGGGAGATCACTCAAAGTGATAAATATTTCGGTATAATTTTATTCTTCTCAAGACAGTTATTACCTCACTGTTTTTATCCTTTGAGAATATATTTTGATCATATTTGTCCTCCAACTCCTTCTAGATCCTCCTCCACCTTCCCTACCTACCCTTCATGTCTTCCCTGCCTCTCTTCTCCCACCCTCCCATTTCCTCTCTCTTAAATCCATAAGTCCAGTTTGTTGGCCAACTACTCCAGGCTTGGGGTCTGTGGTAGAGTATGGTTGATACACCTGTTGCCATTGTTAAGTATTGGATCCATGGTTACTGGATTCTTCCACCGCCGCTACAATAAGCAAAATCAAACCAAATTAATAAACCCAGATTTAATAAATAGGGCAATGCAAAGCAGAGCACTCCCGTGTGGCCCTCAGGAAGGCAGAGTACAGAACATGAGGGCATACCAGGCAGATCTATTGGCCAGGTCTTAAGTAGCGGTTAGGTGTGGTTCCGAGCATTTCGGAAGGAGGAGCCGCCAATGGTGGGTATTCTAAGATGAGGCAGGGTTTGGGGAGAGAGAGATGTGGGAGGGGGTTTGAGGTGGGGCTTTCACCAGAACATTCCAGACTCTTTAGGTATATGGATGCCACGGGCTGGTGTGGAGCTTCCGTCAGAGCAGTGGCACCATTAAAGAAAACTGTCTTTTCCTGTAACCAGTAGTTCCTCCACTAGAGGTGGGACTTCGTGCTCACCTACCTTCCTCCTGCTCTTCTGTCTGGCTGGAGATCTTGCGGCCTTGTGCATGTTGTCACCATTTCTGTGAGCTTATACGTGCATCAGCCCTTTGTATCTGGAGACCACTGGTTTTTTTTGAAGCCATCTAACACCTCTGAGATTTGAAGCATCATTTCCCCTCTTCCAAATAGTTCCCAGAAGCTGCATATGACTGTGAACAGATATACTCGCAGCACTCAGGAGACAGAGACAAGGAGATCTCTGTGAGTTCTGGGCCAACCTAGTTTACATAGCAAATTCTAGGACAGCCAAGAAGATAGGGAGAGACTGTCTCAAAAACAGAAACTAGCCAGCCCATGGCAACTCTAGCACTTGGGCAGTGGCGTTAACTTGTGAACACTGGCTTACTTAATTTGACTGATTTAAACCACATTCTCTAAAGCCACATATATCTCAGCCTTGTGGGGAGAGATGGGATACAGACATTCTCTTTAGTACTCTAAAGTCTCTTATTCTCTGCACGCTGTCTCTGTGGGTCTCTGCGTTAACTACCATCTACTGCAGGAAGCTTCTCTGACAAGGATCGAATGGTGCACTGATCTGTAGGTAAAGCAGTAAGTTTTATTGCTATGTCCACTTAGCATAAAATAGTAGTACTTTTTCCTCTAGGGTTCATGACCTGTCTAGCCACAGGTCTGCCTGAGAAATTTTTAATGGACATAAATATAATATATATGACAACTGTATCAGAAAGGCCAGTGGGAAGGGGAGATTAAGAGTCCACATTGTCATAAATTTAATGTATTTAATTGACCTGGTCAGTGCTATGAATCTGTCTGTCATCAGTGTGTCTGTATGTTAGTCCATCCCTCTGTCCCTCCATCTGTCTTCTACCTCTTTTCTTCTTCAGGAAGAAATACTACAAAATTATACAAAGCTTGAAAAAGTTAATATAAAAGAAAAATACTAGATTTTTAAAAGTAACTAAGGAATGGCTCAGTTCACAAAGCACTTGCCTTTTAAGATGTCTTAGTTACTGTTCTATTGTGTGAAGAGACACCATGACCAAGGCAACCCTTATAAAAGAAAGCATTTAATTGGGGACTTGCTTAGTGTCAGAGGGTTAGTCCATTATCATCATGGTGGAACGCAGGTAGACATAGTGCTGCAGCAGTAGTTGAGAGCTTTATATCCTGATCCAGATACAAACACTGGGCCTGGTCCATCCCCAGTGATCACCTCCTCCAACAAGGATACATCCTCCCCAACTCCTAATCTTCCCCAAGTCCTCATCAACTGAGGACTGAGGATGCAAAAGTTTGAGCCTGTGGGGACAGTTTTATTCAAACCATCACATTCTACTTCCCAGCCCTGTAAACATGTAGCCATATATGTCCAAATAGTCTTTCACATTCTCAACACTGTTTAAAAGTCCAAAATCTCTTCTGAGACTCTAGGTAATCTCTTAACTGTAACCTTTGTAAAATAAAAATCTAATAGCAGATCACATATTCCCAACATACAGTGGCACAGAATATACAAAAGGGAGCAAATAGTGGAGCAAAGGAAGACCGAAAGCCAGCAGAGAGCAAACTCCAAATCCTGTATATTCATGTCTGATGTCAAAATACTCTGACTTCTTCCAGTTTTGTTGACTGCAACACACTTCCTTCTCATGGGCCGGCCCCACATCTGGTCTGCAGCTCTCCTTGGCAGGTATCCCATGACTGGCAATTCCAACATCTTGGGGTCTCCAGTACAATGCAGGCTTCACCTCCACAGCTTCATTCAATGTGCTTTTCAGGCTTCCATCATGGAATGCCCTCCAAACCCCTGGCCTCAGCTCTTGCCTTAAGAACAGCGGGTGGAGGTCCGCAGTGCCTTTTCTGTTTCCTTCTTGACTCTAAAGCCAGAGCCAAACCTAAGCTGCTGAGTGTTTCTGCGTATGATTGTTTCCTTTGCTGTCTAAGCTTTCCTTTAGTTCCTTTTCATAAGTTGTAAGCTTAGCTGGCTGGGTCTTGCCCTGAGCTCAGCACTCCCTTTATTACATTGAGCATCAGAATCTCACCCCCACTTCCCCGCCAGAGATTCTTTCTTTGTGTAGCCCTCACTGACCTGGAACTCACTTTGTAGACCAGGCTGGCTTTGAACTCACAGAGATCCACCTGCCTCTGCCTCCTGGTATCTCCTTGTGCACAGGACTTTAATACATTTAGCTCAGAATTTTCGTTGATCTTATCTCCTTCTGCATAGGACATGGCTCCAACACTGAATTTTCCATGCTCTTTTCTTCCTCACACTGTATTTTTTTGTAGTTTTTATTGCCTTATTTGTTTCTTCATTGCAGATCTGTATAAATGCACTCACTAATAACCAATGATAGAGTCAATACTAGACTGTCTTAAAATTTCCTCTGCCAACCGTTAATCCAAAACATCACCTTAGTTACAGGCAAAATTTTGTTTGTTTTTTTGAGACAGGGTTTCTCTGTCTAGAAGAACTGGCTGTCCTGGAACTCAGTCTGTAGACCAGGATAGATTTGAATTTGCAGAGATCTGCCTTCCTCTGCCATCCAAATTCTGGGATTAAAGGTGTACACCACACCTCCTTGCTCTCCAGGCAAATTTTTATGACAAGAACAAAAAGCATGACTTTGCCAATATATCACAAGAATGGTGTTTCTAGGCCATTTACTAATACTCTTCCCCTTTGAAACCCCTTGAGCAGGGCCCACATTGCTTTCAGCACTTCTGTCTTCCATGCTCCCAAAAGGAAGACTCAGCAAGTCTTGCTTAATGTGGTCAATTGCTTTTTAGTCCCAAGTCCCATTGTCTTCCAGCATCCATGATCAGACCTTCACAGTGATACCCCAGTTCCTGGTACCAATTTCTGACTTAGTTACTGTAAGGTCTGAAAAAAGTCCTTTTCTCATTACACAAAAGCCAGCCTGGTCTTCAGAGTAAGTTCCAGGATAGCCAGGGCTGTTACACTGAGAAGCCCTGTCTTGAAAATCAAAAACAAAACAAAAAAATGAGAGACGGTGCTTTCACATAAATACATAGACTCTAAGGTTGGAAAAAATGTATTTATGTAAACATCTCAAAAGCTTGAGTGAGTCATTTTATATCAGAGAGGTTAAACTTGGAAAATGCTTCAGGGAGAAAGGAACATTGTGGCAAGATGTCCCCCCTCCAGACAGAATGATCTTAAGGTGTTGATTAACAAAGCCTGCATATGAGGCAAAGTATAAAACAACCGGAAACTCGGGAAGCTTGGGACAGACAAATTCATGGTTACAGTCGAAATTTTCACCATGATGCTCTGAAAAGACAGTGGTGTACGAAGATAGAAAACCAGTGAGGCCTAATACACTAGCAGCTTCTTAAATATGCACATATATGAACGAAATAGAAGTGAAATCACAAGTTATTGGGAAGACAGTGTCCAGTTGGATATCTCTCACCACCAAGTGAAACATCAAGGGCCAGGAATGAGTTACATCTTATTGGGTTGTTGACAAAAAGGGCCCAATGAAAACTGCCATGTAACAACCCAGATTACTGCCAAGGCTATTGGTTGCCCTCCACAAACTGATAGTAAGCCCTCCTCACAGGAGCTTCAGGGAGTCTTCACTGCCTTGTTGGTTTCTTCTTTCCTACTGTAGGGGGTCATTGCTATGAGCAATCCCTTCCTTTTATGAATGCAACTTACAACTTTCTTCTCTATTCTCCCATGGTATTCATTTTCATATATCAGCTGCTTTCTCAGTGCCCAGCTCCTGGTTTCGCATCTCCCAAACAACCACTTCTTTCACATCAGAGTAAATGCTCTTGTCTTCCACTTATTCATGTGCTGGTCTTACCTTTCATTTTTCTCTCTTACTTACGTGAATCTGTTTCTGAAACAACTCCAAACTTCACCATCTTTTCACCGCCTCTTACCTATCTTCCTTGGATGACTGGACTGGCCTCAGTTGCTGTAGGTTCTTCTGTACTTCCTGTTCTCTTCCACACAAGCTAGAAAGATGTTTTTGAGAATCGAGTCCAGTGAGACCTGTCCTCTGCTCAGAACTCGCCAGTGGTTCCCCATTTCACCCTTAACCATGTGAAGTCACCTCGTTTGTCTGTGGTCCCCATGCTGTGACATTCTTCCCTTTGCTTACTCCACCCTGGCTGTTCCGACCTCCTGCTCACAGAATATGTTGTGGAAACTGCTATTCTCTGCAAATCCATGCTTCTCCTCCTTTTTACTCACCTCCCCCTGAAAGGAGATCCTTTTGTGATCGCTTTACAGAAAAAGAGCATCCCCTGCCTCCACCTCCACATTGCAGGACTCCCCATTTGTCTCTGTTGTTCCCTGTGGTACCCAGAGTTGCTTCTCTCATGTATGGTATTTACTGTTAATGAACATCATGTCCATTTGAAGGGCTACATGGCTCAGGACCATTGTATCTCTGATGCATTGTATTCTCTCAGCAAATACTTCTAGAATTATACTATAGGTTGTTTTTTCCTCTCCCTCATATATTGATGTTATGAACATCTCTCTATAGTTAAAGTTGAGCCAGCCTTGTGGTAGGGTTTAATGTGACAGGATTTTCAATGAGGTTCCTACAGAGCACATACCTTGTAGATTAGGAACTGAGGTTAGTTTGCAAGTCCTATCAAGATGTGTTTTATATGCAATAGTTTGTGAGTTTTCTATGATACTTAACAAGCTTCACAAAACATACAAGCACAGATGTTACAAATAAGGAAATACAATATTAAAAGATGAGATTGTAATAAGGAATGTTTATTTGGTTCTTCTTTTGGAGAAGTATATGGCTGTGTGGAGAAAGCAGCTGTGTGGAGAGAAATGTGGCCGTGCACAGAAGTAGCCCAAGCTGGCTCAAACTCATTGCACTTCTATGCCTAGCTGACTTGCAGAGTATTCTCGAAATGTCTTAACAGAAAGGAATTATAAGAAATTTTTACTGGAATTACAAAGCATAAAACATCACATAGCATTTATATAACGCATATATTTCATGCATGAATAAAACTGATATACTACTTTAGCTGGCTAAGGACTGTTTTGAGAATAAGAAAATAAATGTACAAATAGATATAAAATAAAGATAAATAACTAGAAATATATTGCAGCACATGAGAAATTATAAAATGTAGTTTGCAAAGTGTTGATTATAAATTGTAGGTGGTGTTTCTAGCAAGGAGACTAGTCAGATCCTTGGGGATGACTCTAGCCTGGGAGGAGAGAATCAGGTTCTCAGGGATAGCTATAGCATGGGAGGTGAGAGTCAGATCCTCAGGGATGGCTCTAGTGAGGAGATAATATCATAGAAAGGGAGAATGTAGTTGGTTAGAAATGTGATAGTAATAGAACCAGAGAGGGGCCAGGTTCTTTTCTGGGGGTGAGTACTTGGCTAACAGCGTTTCAGAGGCGATTTCAGTGCAAATGAGAGGACATTGGAATAGTAAGTGGTTTAGTTTGTGCTATAGATTGTCAGACAATTTTGAAATCTTTTGAGTTAGGCTGACATGTGTAAAGTAGAGGATTTGGTGGGTGGGGGGGTCCTTTTTTTCCTGTCATGGTGCCAGGATTGAACCTAGGACCTTTTGCATGCTAGATAAGCCTTCTGCCACTGATCTACACCCCGGTCCTCAAAGTAGGATTCGATATTAAGCTCTCTGTTACCAGGACCTTTTGGAGATCCTGCTCCAGTGATGAATCTAGGGTATGCAAAAAATTCACAGTTGCAGCCAGGGATAGACTTTTCTATCTGAGGGTAAATAAGGAAATGCACATGCTTTTTCTGATGCTTTCTCTTTAACTTCATCTTGAAAAATCTCTTTCTAAAAATGTCTCCACCTAGTTACATCTCTTTACATACAGCGCCATATCTCTCTCCTACACAGCCATACATCTGTATACATAGTTATATCTGTATCACACAGTTACATTCTCTACACATTCTCCATACACTCTCCACTCAGCTTCATTCTGTCATACTTCTGTGCACGGCCACATTTCTCTCCACACAGCCATATACTTCTTCCTTCACATACATCTCCTACACAATCTCTCTTCTGTACAGCTACATCTTCTATATCTCTCTACCCACTTGCTACATCTCTCCATACTTCTCTTTCACATTCAGCTACATCTCCCTTTCAGAGAGTGTGTGTGTGTGTGTGTGTGTATGCCCGCGCGCACACACACACACACAAGCACACACACATTTCTTCTTTTACAGCAAAGCCTCTGAACAAATATGAAGCACACAGCACTTCTTGAGCAAACAGTAAGAAACAAAGCCGTACTGATCACACAGTTTCTCTCGGGCTAGGGAGGTTGCACTGACCAGGCACGGTGAGTAAAGTAAGCACATAGCTCTGAGAGGTCAGGGTTCCCATACAGAGAGTGACACACAAGTGTCCTTGTGTATTCATCTTTGGGGCAACCAAATTTAATCAAAATTAGCTGTCTTTGTGACTGAGAATACAATTACTTTCCTATGTCAGTTTTAGTAATGAAAAGTATTCTATTATTTCTATTCATCAGAATTATACAAATTAAGCAGAAATCATGTTCCTGACCATCCACAGCTATATGTTTGCTCAGTAGATGAAATATTTTCATGAGATAAACACACAAGCAGTGGGAAAAATACCTATAGCTGTTATTAGGGAAGGAATGTGGACCCATGAGAAAAGTTATGGAGATAAACAGTTATTCATAGGCAATGGTCTTGCAAGCCTTGTTTCATGAGATCTCTCCATCAGATAGTTGCTGGTCTCGTGGGTCGACCTTTGTATATCAGTTGTCATCTGCTGTACACTTTCAGTGGCCTCTGGTAAAGGCATCGCTGCCAGCAGCTCTCAGCACTCTGTGGTATATTGCAGGGAGTAGGGCACTGTTGTAGAAGTTCTCAGTGAGGTGGTGCTGAACTAAGGTAGGGTCAGAGTAGCAACGAGTGATGTAAGCAAAGAGTGACATCACCTGAGATAAGAATTAACAACAGAACTTGGTTACTGTGTAGATGAGAAGAAAACAATACCTTTCCATGTTTTCTTTTTTAATTTTATTTAAGTAAATTTTTTTTCATTTATTTTACATATCAACCATAGTTTCTCCTGTTCCCTCCTCACCCCACTCCTATCCTCTGCCTCCTTTCAGAAAGGGGCAGGCCTCCCATGGGCTTGAACAAAGCATGGCACAGCAAGTTGAAGCAGGACCAAACTCCCTTTGCATCATGGTTGGGCTAGGTAATCCAGCATGGGGAACAGGTTCCCAAAAGCCAGCTAAGCTTCCTTGTCTCACTGCTGGGATTCTTAAAAACAGAATCTTTCAAATATTTAGTATGTGTAGAGTTTCCCAGCATTACTTTGGTTTTCAGATTACTAATTTAGAAGTTTCTGTCCTAACTCTCCTCTTTAACCCTTCAGATGATTGCGAAGGGGAAAAATGCATCGGAACTCTTCCCTGCTGTTGTGAAGAACGTGGCCAGTAAAAACATTGAGGTATTGTTTGTTTTTATCATTTTTATGACTCCTATTGTGTAATCCAACCACAAGCTACTTTGAAATCAATATATTTAAAATCTTTGGCTTTTTATTATGGTAAAATGCCTGCAATCTTAACCATAGGTTTGAAGTACAGCAACAGGTGGGTTTGAAGTTAGCTTTGGGCTGTTGGTGGGAATGTGGGTAGTGGAGTTGAAGTTGTAGTGATGGTTGCCCACCCAGGCTGAGCTCTCATGGATCCCTGAAGACTCCCTCACGACTTAAGTTTAGACCAGCATCTCTCCAGCGAGACAGACCTAGTCATTTCCACCTACACTTTGAGAATTTGTGCCCTTTTTGCCATGTGTAAGACAAAATTCAGAGATCTCTGAAGATTTTCTGACTGTTATGACAGGGACTAAGCTCTCAGTGCACCTGCATGGGCTTATCAAATGAGAGCACCCCCTGCCAGACACTTTCTCAGATGCTGGACTGACACCATAGCCTAATGTCCAAGTCATACACCTTTATCTGTACTGCAGGAAAATTCTGGTCAAATTCAGAAAATTGTCTCAACAAGTTTGAGACATATAAAATTTAAAACAAGTTACAACCGATATTTGTTTGTTAATGTGATGACAGACAGATGACATCACACATAACGCATAACAGTGCCATTCTGAATTAGGAGGCCACACGACAGTTTACAGGAGGCCCTGTGAGGTGGAGTGATGTGATTTCAGGGATTCCTATTTTATGGTTTTGATTCTATCTTCTGTACATTATATGACTTCTCTCCCTGACTCCATACAGTTATTTCTACTTTTCCTGATGGTATTTGTCTTAGAGTTTCTACTGCTATGATAAAACACCACAACCAAAAGTAGCCTGGGGAGGAAAGGGTTTATTTCAACTTAAGCTACACATCACAATCCATCACTGAGGGAAGTGAGAGCAGGAACCTGGAGGCAGGAGCTGATGCAGAGGCCATGGAGAGGTGCTGCTTGCTGGCTTGCTTTTCATGGCTTGCTTAGTTTGCTTTCCTGCAGCACCCAGGAGCACCAGCTTCAGGGGATGGTATCACCCACAATGAGTTGGGTCCTCCCACATCAAGAAAACTCACCACAGGCATGCCTACAGGCTCATCTGTTGGGGACATTTTCTCAATTGAGGTTCTCTCTTCTAAAGCGATTCTAGCCAGTTTCAAGTCCACATAGTGCTTACCAGCACAGTATTAAATGTTTAAAGCACCCTTGCCAGTGATATTCTCTAGAGGAATAAAAGAAACATAATCTCCCAATATTGGTCTAGGTTTTGTTCCTTTTGCTTAATCTGTGTTTCCAGAACATGTGCTTGACGAAGATGGTGCACTAGTGTGCGTCGCTGTCCCTGTAATGGAGTGTGGTTGACTGAAGGGCACTTGGAGACCTGCATTTAGTAAAACTGGAACTAAGATTAGCTTGGCCATTGGTGGTGACTTTTAATACAACTCTGTTCCTCAGGAGGGCACAGACCTTGATGCTAACGGCTGCTGTCCCCAGCACACACAGACCTTGATGCTAGCGGCTGCTGTCCCCAGCACACACAGACCTTGATGCTTAGTGGCTGCTGTCCCCAGCACATGCCATGGCACTGCTGTGCTCACTCTTGGCCTGAGCAGTACACCACTGTTTTTCACTGAGTCCTAACTGCTGGCCTCAAGTCCCAGTTCAGTCACTGAGTGGACTCTGCAGGGTGACAAGGTTCATTCTGCATAGTTTCATTGTGAATTGAGTGGTTTTTAGTGTGTTCATAGACTTTATCACAATTCCATGGCATTTCCTTACTCCGAAAGAAACCCTGTGATGACTGGCAGTCACTCTTTGTTCCCCTAAATTCTGTCTCTGTGGATTTGCCTGTTCTGGGTATTTCAAGTGGACTGTATTTTAGATGGAATCATAGGAGGTTATTGTTTGGGACTATACTCAGCCCTGACTGAAAAGACCCGACTAAAGGTCAACAGAACCCTGAACATGGCTGTATCCATGTAGCGTGTTTTTAGGGTTCTCCCTGTTGTAGCATTCTGACTGAAAGGGTTTTGCAGTGAAAGAGTATCTTGATTGGGGCCAAAGAATGCCACAAAAATCCCACCAAGCAGTAGACCTCACACAAGAGATTTAAGGGTGGCGGGTGGGGTTGGCACTGGGGGACTCAAAATAGCTGCTTCTGAACAGGGATGGAAAGAGACAGTGGCAGACCAGGTTTTCATAGTGGACTTTGAGGGGGTATGGAGTATGTGCACAGGGAACATATTTGCTGGTGGAAATATGTCACCATTAGTGAAGGTGGAGCCAGGAGCTAAGTCATCAAAAGTGGGGAGGGACCTGGATCTGGAATGTGGAGCGTTCTTAGTTGACTGACACTAACCATGTATTTTTATGGCTGAGCAGCTTTCTACTGTATGCGTACCTGCTTTTTGCATTTTTATCCATCGATGGACATGTAGAATATTTCTCCTTTTGGATGATTTGGAGTAGTGCTGCTCTGAGCGTTAGTGTCCAGGATTTTGTATGGCCCTTCACTGTCAGGTCTATGGATGTAGACCTTATTAGCCTCTGCTGCTGATAATATGAGGACTCTGTGATAGCATTAACTGCCCACCATTTCTTTCCTGCGGTATCATTTTATGTTTAAAACAGTAATGCTTGTAACTTCTACTTCTTCATACTCTTGCTGACATCTGACCTTCCTTCACTCCTCCCTTCCCCTCCTCTCTCCTCTCTCTATCCCTCATTCTCACTCTATATTTCTCCACTCACTCTCACTCTACACTCCTCCACTCCCATTTTCTTTATTTTATTCTTTTTGGTGCTGGACTGGAGCTCAGGGCTTTGTGCATAATCGATGAGCATGTTACCACTGAGCACATCTACAGTTTAACTTAAAAAAAACTGTATCTTAGATTATGTCTCTTTTAGAGTGTATGAAGTGATATCTCATTGAAAATTTTATTTTCACTTAATTTCATTTCTCTGATCAAAAGGCATTTGGGGTTTGTATAGTAATATTTTCTGTGCCGTTTTCGATCTGTCCTGCTACTGCATTCCCAGGTTTCTTCCAGGGCCTCGGATACATTCATGTCACTTATGTATAAGCCTAAGGCTTGCTGGTACTCTGCTGCAGAGCAGATTTGACTTCTAAAACTTGTGAAGCAGAGTTGAAGCTGGACCTAGTGTTACAGGAATAGGGTCTCTCAGCAGTGATGATCACTACTATATAAAAAGCACATCTGTGTGAGGTTGTTAGTGCTTCACACAAGTGAACAACTCTGAGACTAGCTCTGGATTTCTCTGTAAGGTACAGTGGAGGACTTACTAAAGCCATGCAGCCGATGCTCGGCAGTCATCATCCAAAGCCAAGGAGCCGTCCCAGATCATTGCCCTGGCAGTGAGCGCCATGCTCTGTGTTTGGCGCTTGCTTTCCAAACATAGTATCTGACCCCTCATTAGCACATGCTTTGTGAGGTAGCCAGTATGTTGACAGTCTTTTTGTGTTGTTATGGATATGGATAGGAATGAGCAAGTCTGTGGAGCTGGTCAGCTTGATATTCCAGACTTCTCATTGTGGAAACAAAAGTTTGCATTACTCCTTGCTCATTCAGAGCTGTTTTACCTTGGCATGTAGTTACAGTGGGAAGACCTAGCTGTTTTATCTTGGCATGTAGTTACTGTGGGAAGACCTAGCTGTTTTATCTTGGCATGTAGTTACTGTGGGAAGACCTAGCTGTTTTATCTTGGCATGTAGTTACTGTGGGAAGACCTAGCTGTTTTATCTTGGCATGTAGTTACAGTGGGAAGACCTAGCTGTTTTATCTTGGCATGTAGTTACAGTGGGAAGACCTAGCTGTTTTATCTTGGCATGTAGTTACTGTGGGAAGACCTAGCTGTTTTATCTTGGCATGTAGTTATCGTGGGAAGACCTAGCTGTTTTACCTTGGCATGTAGTTACCGTGGGAAGACCTAGCTGTTTTATCTTGGCATGTAGTTACCGTGGGAAGACCTAGCTGTTTATTCTTTTTGCTCTTTTGTGCTCAGGCTCTGGTATGTTGACTGATTTTTCTGTGAGAAAAGTTTTAGCAGAAATACTATTTTTGATGGATAGAGCTAGAAAACATCATTTTGAGTGAGGTAACCCAGATACAGAAAGACAGTTATCACATGTACTCACTCATAAGTGGTTTTTAAGCACAAAGCAAAGAGAAACAGCCTATAAATCACAATCCCAGAGAACCTAGACAACAATGAGGACCCTAACAGAGACTTACATAGATCTAATCTACATAGGAAGTAGAAAAAGACAAGATCTCCTGAGTAAATTGGGAGCATGGGAACCTTGGGAGAGGGTTGAAGGGGAGGGGAGAGGCAGGGAGGGGAGCAGAGAAAAATATAGAGCTCAATAAAAATCAATAAAATTTTAAAAAATACTATTTTTGAGCTTTTCCTTTTAAAGACTTAATTTTATTTTATGTGCATGTCTTTGCGCCATGTGTGTGCAGTGCCTACGACAGCCAGAAGAAGATGCTGGATCCTCTGGAACTGGAGTTGCAGATGGTTGTAAGCTACCATGTAGTTGCTGAAAATTGAATCCGTGTCCTCTGCAAGAGCAGCAAGTGCTCTTAACCTCTGATTCCTCCATGCAGCCCTGGGCTGCTTGTTTTTTGATACCTTTTGTTCTTTAAAACCTTGTGATTTTTTATGAAACATACTTCATCTTCTACTCTTAAGGAAAAACTGTTAGAGGCATCTTAGAAATTTGTGCTGAGAGGATTGATATTTCCTTGCTGCCAAGTGAGAAATTTTATTTTTATAAGTATATGCTGCCTTAGATACACAGGTGAGCTGCATAGTACATCACCTGGCATTAGATGTCAAATAATATCAAAAGTGACCTAGTAAGCAGTCAGTGCTTATAGTACAAAATAATCAAAGCTTTAGTCAATAGCTCATGAAGTTTGCTGTAGCGATATCGATAAGCTAATTAAACAGATCTGCCTGTGTTACTCCAGACTGCTGGGGCTCTGCTATGATTAGCTTTACAGCAAGGAGTGTTGTAACATTGAATGAAAGTAACTGATCGCAGAGTGGCGTAGTCACGGACCTTTAACTACTCCCATTTCTGGCCACAGAATGGTCTCAGGAAAAGTAGGCTTTCTACGCACACCTGCAGCCTGGCAGTGCATAGGCCTCTTGTGGTCAATATTGATTGATTCTTATAACAGAACTGGAACAAATTTAGTGTTTTGCAACCCTCTGTGATTTAATATTGTTATGCTTTTTGCTATAACAGTTGCAGAAATCCTTCTCCAATAGTGAGTAATTATAGTGAAGCCTGCTAACCCAGCTGTGGTTCTGAATGTTTCAGTGTACCCATTATAAATCTTAGATGCATTTTGGAGTCTGTAATACAATTTTGAAGCTAGTTGACTATCCTGATAAACAAAGGTGTTGACAAATAAATCCCAGCGAGATCTGGACTTAATGCTTCTTCTTTAAAACTTTGCTGTGAAAGTGTAGCATCAGCTCTGAACATAATTAGTAGGGACAAAGAGCACTTTAAGTGATTGTTACAGACAAATAAAACAAGTTACATAATCACCCTAATATCTGTGGTTCTTAATTGTGTTGGTGGCTTTTAGACATTGCTGTTCAGTGACTTAACAGCTGTTGGGAACATTAGATCCTAGATGTGGTAACTCAGTCTTGTGATGTTGAATTGGGATGTGAGTCATCTGGTGGCTGCTGAGCTGTTTTTGGAAATCTGATGAGCCCCAACAGTACACAGTTTAACTCAAGCATGTTCATTCCAAGGTGATTTGAGGACTTTCTGACGGAGATGTGAACTTGCTATTAACCTGTCAACCTGTCTGCCATCCAGAAGTGCTGTATTCTAAGGAACTTAAAACTCTAGTTGGGGAGTTCTGGTCATCTGTTTTCCAATAAATATCTATCAATTATTGCATAAAAACTATGACACCAAAAACTTAAAATATTATTTTGAATCAAAAATGTTAGTTATGGTTTGGGTATTTTGGCTTATTCTACTTTTAAAATGACCACTCTCACCTGGTTTTGGTTTCTCCTTAAACTGGTCTTGCTTGGTTTTGGAACCTGTGGTTTGTATCTTATGTAAAAAAAATTTTTTTTTGCTTGAGATCATTTAATGGAACAGTATTGCATATGTGTCTTTATTTTTAGATTGTGCAAATTCTGAAGTTTGAGAAGCACCTATTTGAACAAAAGAAATCACATGGAGTCTGATTGGGAATTTAACCTGAAAGTTCATTGCTAATAGAGGTGGTGTGGGGATCCTGAAATGAGGCACCCTAATGTTATAGAGTAATGACAGCGACCCTGGAAGGAGGCATGCTGACATCATAGAGTATCACTGGGGATCCTAGAACAAGGCACACTGGGGCCATAGAGTATTGATGGGGATCCTAGAACAGGCACGCTGAGGTCATAGAGTATCAGTGGGGATCCTGGAAGGAGGCACGCTGAGGTCATAGAGTACCAGTGGGGATCCTGGAAGGAGGCACGCTGAGGTCGTAGAGTGTTGGCGGGGATCCTAGAACAACGCACCCTTATGTCATAGGGTAGCATCTCCTGTTGGCTTGTGAACAGGAGCATCCAGGCTTGGCTCCACAGTGCAGATCTGTTCTTGGAGTTAAAATATTGGATCATTTATAGCAAAACTATATGCTGGACATTGTGTGTGAATTTGGGCCCATCTAAAACTTAGATGATTTAGAACATTCATCTATAAATAAAAAATGTTTTTTTCCTGCCTTAAAGGATAAGAGATCTGAGTATAGTTCTCCTTAGTACCAGCACCAAGGTGGTCAGGACAGGGATCATGAGTTCCTGGCTAGTTTAGGCTATAGCAAGATCCAGTCTCAAAGGACAAAAAAGCCAATATTTTATGAGAAGTTTATTCTTGGATTGTGTAATTTTACTAGGTTTTCAGGTGTTCTAGGGAAGGGTACTAACAAAACCTTTACTTCGGGAATACTGTTACGATTCTGTGGGAGAGACTTTGGTAGAAAGGAGCCAAGAGGCCCCACAGCTGGCGAGAGACAAATGTGCCATGCAGACAGAGCTTATGGTGGGGAGTTTTATTGAGATAAGGGGAGTGGGGGAATGGAAGGGAGAGGGAGGAAAGGAAGAGAGAGAGAGAGAGAGAGTGCAAGAGAGAGCCCTCTTCACAAGAAGGGAGTGGGTGGAAGCGGTAATGGGCGGAGTTTGTCTCTTAAAGGGACCTTTTGCACCTGCTTATAGACTAAATAGTGACATAGCCATAGGACTCTGGGCTGACCAGGGTACTGCCTGAGGGCATCCTGCCAGGTGACAGGCCAGCAAAATGCCTGAATCCTAACAAATACTTTAATTGAAAAATTAAAGGATTCTCCTCATTGACCAGAACTTGTAGGAGCTAGGAACGTGCCCCTGCCCTCCTCAGGCAAACCCTGTGATCATCGCCAAATCTGCCTCCTTGAGTGGAGATAGTAATTGTATTTAGTGGGATGTCAGCACTAAATGAGTAGTGGCGTTGTAGGTGGCCGGCCTTAAAGTGCTCAGCAAGTTTTAACTGGGAAGTTAGAGAGATTGAGGTGAAGAATAAGGGAGAATAAAAAATAAAAGCAGAGCCAGTGAGTGCTTTTCTTTTCTAACCAATAATTTCCTGGTTAATTTGAACACTGGCCGGGGTGGTAGAAGTATTTGGGTAAAAGAAATGCTGAAGAACTTCCTCAGATAGAAGACTGCTGACAAGATATGGTGCCACGGACCGGCTCAGGGGTGCCCCCCCAGACCGTGGAAGAATCAGGGTCTTGATACCAGGAAGGCACAAGTTAGGCGAATGACAGACAGACACAGCACACAAGGGAGTGGTTTGAATCTGCTGCAACTTTACTGAATTCATGTTGTCATTATATAGTATTCAAACAAAGAACAAACCAGAAGGTCACGTATCATTACTTGGCACAGTATGAAAGCTTCTTTTAGTCACATCAGCGATGCGCAGGTGTTAGACATAACACGTCCTTAGAAGGGGAACTCTTGTCCTTGGGAACATAATTCAAACAAGTGGTTTCATTTTATCTAGGAATAGAAAGTTTCTGTCTCACATTTGCTATCATGGCCCTTCTTTTTTCTCACCCTTTCTTTAGTTACCAAATATGCCTAATCAGTTCTCTGCACCTGCTGAAATATACTTCTTTGTACTTTCTCATGTAGTAAACACCATGGGGGTTGGGATCTAGCAAGCCTATCCAAAAATAGTAGAGCTAAATAATTCTGCTTTTGTCCCTTAACTATCATATATTTATGACTATCCTCCTCATAACTTTCTGTATATGGAATGGGGTCATCTGGTGACTCAGTTGTACTCCTGGGTGGTTCCCACCATATATCCCTTATCTTAAACTTTATTAACCCATGAGCCTTACGTGTTAGAATACCCAATCTTGCAAGGGATTTTTTCCTAGTTTCTTTATTCCCAGAATGGAGGTTTCCTAACAACATCTGGATCTTAACTTATGTTTTCCCTAAATCATCAGTCCTATTTAGGAAAAGTTCCTGCTGCTGTAACTCATCCATAATATCCCCCCAGTATTTGCACAAGGGCTTGAAACACTGGAGGCATCTTGAGCACTGCATTAGTATCATTATCAGAATTATCAATTCCAGGAACATCAAGGGGTTCTCTGGTAAAATTATACGTTTTGGCCAGTATAGCAAAGAACATTATCAGGAAACAGGAAAGAATAGCAGAGGCAGCTAACCATCTATGACAGCAATGAGTATATAATCTTGAGTTCAAGTTCATGACCTGAGCTGATTGCTAAGGAACCACTGGAGGCCTATCCGCGAATGGCACGAACCCCCCAGCCTGTGTCCTCCAGACCAGAGGCATCGTTGTCACACAGGCGACACCGCTGTGGGTGTGGCAATATGGTGCATTCATGCAGCTTGATTCCTGGATTGGAGAGGTGTGCTAAAATATAAGAAGTTTAAAATATTAGAAGTTTAAAATATGGATTATTTATAAGGTAATAGTATTGTACTGATGTTAAATTTCTTGAATTTGGTAACTGAAATGCTTGAAAAGTGTATGTGTTTCTTTTACTTGGACCATCACCCAACTAGAAGTTCCAGGGGACTTTGTTACATTGAAGGGACGTGAAATAACACGGTAGCTGTAGTAGCAAGACAGTGAATCTGTTGCTCGCCTGAACAAGAGACAGCCTTGCTTCTGGATACATTTTCCTTGAACACAGAGTTGTTCATCTTAAAGTGCATATTTGGGAAGGGTGTGAACTTGCATCCTGAGTGGATTGGTGTTATCTGTGGGAGGTTGGTCCTCAGAGGCACAGTTGGAGTTAGTTTGCTCCTGTCATGGGGGACAAAGGGGCTGCCACATATTGTTGACTTGAAAAGCTTTTCATTCAGCTGAGTTTTTGTTGCTTTCTTGAGTAGGTTTGTGCCTGTTTTTCTGCTGGCTGTGGGTTATCAAAGCTATAGAAGAAGCTATCTTTTCCTAGAAATACGGAAACTTAGAAAACATCCTTAGTTCAGCCTGGCACTGTAGTGCACACCTGAAGACATGGGTGGCTGAAGCAGGAGGATTGTTGTGATTGGCAGACCTGAGTGAGCTACAGAGAGAGGTCTTGTCTCCATCCTCCTGTAGATATGTAACTGACTATGATTTTGTTTTTGTTTCTTGTTCTGAGACCATTTAACATATTAAAAATTTTTATATAGATTTTAATGCTAAATATAGACTTGCTTTATTTTGTGTAGCAGCTGCACATTATAGTTCATTTGGATATATATATATATTTTACTGTTTATGTATTAGTCAGCATTTCATTAATTTTTAGTCTCATAGAAGATTTTAGGTGAAATTTGGTGATGGAGGGGTTACCAGAGATAAGCTGAGTGCAGTTTGGGATCAAGGTCAAGTTATATTCAAGGATGTTTCTGTTTGATGGGAAAAAAAGTTTGGGGAAAATTATTAGCTATACTGAATACTGGGTTAGAAATGTTGGATTTTATTTTTGAGATTTTTGTGGAACTATTCAGCCATGATGAATACTTAGAGATTATTATATTTTTTTGTAATTAGTTTCATCTGTAACATTGTTATATGAGTAGATTAATACAAATTTGTTTTTTCTATATTCACTATTTATGAGGGTATAAAAAGTGTGCTCCCCAAGTTTTACTTGTTTATGATGTTGTGACGGTGGCTAAGCAGGTTGGGTCATAGAATTAATGTCTGAAATTACCTCAACAAGATGCTATTAAGAGCCAGGTCTCAGGTGCTGAACTTTCCTATAGATGAATGCACAGCCTTGCTTTTCATTTAAGAGATTGAAATTGGAAAACTTAGAAGCACAGTTGTTCATATTCAGTGGGGCTCCTGGCATTATGCTTGGGAAAGCGAATACAGTGGGTTTCCCGCCACTGCCGTTGGGAAAGCGGATACAGCGGGGCTTCCCAGCACTGCACTCAGCAAAGTGGATATGGCGGGGCTTTCCTGCCACTGCATTGGGGAAAGTGGATACAGCAGGGCTTCTCGACACTGCATTCTGGGAAAGTGGATACAACGATGCTTCCCAGCACTGCACCTGGAAATGTGGATAGTTTTAATCCTTGGTTGTTTTAATGGAGGCTTCACCAGGAGCAGAGTTCTTTCCTGCTTAGACCTCATTTTAGTTTGGAGTGCCACATGGAAAGAAACAGGCAATAGAGTATGTTTATGAGGGAACAAACAGCATAGTGAAGGAACTTATAACCATATTATATCAAGAGGAACTGGGGACTGAGAGAGTAACTTGGTGATAGTGTGTGCTTAGCATGCACAAGACCCCAGGTTCTTGTTATCACCACCACCCCTGCATCCTTCTCGATCACCACCAGATCCTCCTCCACCGCCACCTCCTCCACTTCTACCTCCTCCTCCCACCACCACCTCTACCACCACTACTGCCACATCTTCCATCACCACCTCCTTCTTCTCCTCTTCCTCCTCTTCCTCCTTCTCCTCCATGATTACTGCCACCGCCTCCTCCACTTCTACCTTCTCTTCTGCCACCGATGTGGTGAAGGAAGAGCTGTAAACCTCATTAAGTTGTCTTTAAAGGTTTTTCCAGAACACTGACCAGTCTCGTCTCTTTGGAATTGTTATTACATTAAATTGGTATTATTTTCACATAATATCCTTATTAAGCTGAAACTATCATGTAATATACACTGGAATGTGACTGCTACCATTGAAGGAGTTGGTGCTATTTGATAGATGAAATGTAAGCTTCAGTACCAGATGGTGAAGGCCATGCTGTTTACATGTATCTTTGATTTTCAACTTTTTTTGGCCAGTTGATATTTTCATATTATACAATTTTTTCTGAGAGATTAAACAAACTCAATGTGAAAGGAAGAGACACATTGACAGAATTTTGCTACAAAAAATACTTGCTTCACAGACTTTTTCGTTTGCTTTCATTATCACACAAAATAGCATCTGTTTTTACAGGCTAAGCGGTGACCAGATCCAATTACTTATTTGAGGAAAATTGAGAATGGATTTTGGCTTATAAAATATTGAGTTTTGAATTTTCATCCTGGTGGGAGTGAATGACTTTTTTTCCCTCCAAATAGATCAAGAAGTTGGTGTATGTTTACCTCGTCCGATATGCTGAGGAACAGCAGGACCTGGCGCTCCTGTCCATTAGCACTTTCCAGCGAGCTCTGAAGGTAAGTGGTAGCGACAAGGCATCTGCACAGTTGGAGTAGTGTTCTTCAAAGAAACGGGACAATAATCTACTACTGCCTAGCTGTGGCTTAGAGGAGTTAAAGGGCCTCCCAGAGCGCAGACTCAGTGGCCTTGGAAAATGATCTCTGTATACCCACGTGGAACCTTACCACAGTTGTTTGATCATTGTCGTGTATAGGAGGACTGCTTATTGTTGTACCTACTGGTGGTTGAAATTGTAGAGATAAGACAGTGGGACAGTTTTAAAGAATACATTTAAAGTTGTGATGGGTTTTACTATGGAAGATTAAAGTCTAGTATGTTTAGTAGTAGTCAGCTAGAATTGTACCACACTTTAATAAAACACTACAGAAGAGACACATTCACCTTTCCTTTTCTCGCTGTTTCCTGACAATGATGTCTGTTTTCAAAGGCTCTTCTGCTGTGTGGACTAGTGCTGTAACTCCTGCTAACTGTATCATGCAGATGCTCTGGAAAGAATGAATGAAAATTTGATGAGTATTTTCACTCTGTTTTAGGACCCGAATCAACTAATCCGTGCAAGTGCCTTGAGAGTTCTGTCAAGTGTTAGAGTGCCAATTATTGTGCCCATCATGATGCTGGCTATTAAGGAGGCTTCGGCTGACCTGTCACCGTATGTCAGGAAGAATGCAGCCCATGCTATACAGAAGTTGTACAGGTATATGCTTTGTTGATCACAGTAGGCATACGTGGTATTACACAGACTGTTGTGAACTAGAGGTACTTGCTAGCCTGTCCTTCTAAGTAAATGAATTTGGCTGTGTGTGTTTTTTCCCTACAAATAATTGTTACTTTTGTATTGCTTATAGAGATCCTATGAGAACTTTTCCTTCTGAGCTTATTAGGGCCTCTCTTTACGTCAGGTTTCATAACTTTAATCAGAGTTTGAATTCTCATTTATATAATGTGTCTTCTACATGCATGTATAATGTGTCTTCTACATGCATGTATAATGTGTCTTCTGCATGCATGTATGTGTTGTCAGATAATAGAGGGCTGGGAGATGACTAGTGGGTGTGAAGCTCCAGTGCCCGAGTACAGACCCCAGCACCCAAGGTTTACATAGCTAGCTATGTCTGCAGGTGCCTGTAAATGTAGCCAGCATCGTGTGGGGAGAGCAGATATAAGGGGGTGCTGGGAGCCAGCCTGGCCAACATGGTGAGCAGCAGATGGTTCAGTGAGACACCTTGTCTCAAGGCAGTAAGGCATAGAACTATTGAAGAAGACACCAATGTCCTCCCCTGGCCTAAGAATATGTATATGCAGGTGCATGCAGCCACATACTCATATACATGGAATGCAGGGGCAGGGGAGGAGAGAAATCCCCTTGTTTACTACAGAGTAGAATTTTCTGTGTTTGCTTACAACTCTCTTTGTTTCCTTTCCACCTTTGTTTCTGCTGCTCACTCTGTGGAGTGTGATTCTTGCCCAGAGCTATTTTATTACATACTTTTTTTTTGGTAGTGTTTTTGTTTTGAGCCAGGGCCTTGCTATATAGTGTCTATTTTTTTTTTTAACTTTTATGTGTCTGGGTGTTTTTGCCTACATATATCTCTGTGCTCCATGTGCATATAGTACCCATGGAGGCCAGAAGAGGGCATTGGATCCCCTGGTACTAGAGTTACAGTTGAGAACAGCTATGTGGGTGCTGAAAATTGAGCTTGGGACCCAGGGTTCTTAACTGCTGAGCCATCTCTCTTCTGCATTCAGTGATTTTAAATTATATGCTATTGACAATTTTAGCAAATATCATGATCTCTGTGGAAAAAAATACTGTCTAGAACAACTTATGTATCATAATGTGTTGCTGTTTTCTGTTACCTCTCTGCAAGCTACTGCTTTTGTTTCTGGTGGGCTCTCAGTGTTGTGTCAAACAAGTTACATGCATGAAATCAGCAAAGTGAATAGCATTCATATTTTTAAGGTAGAAATCAACCTTATTTGCCACATGCACGTCATGACACATGGAAACTTCCCTCCTTTCATAAATGCATGCAATAAAACTTTTTTAAAAGAAATGTAAAGTTGCAGGAATGGTTTAAAAGTGCACCTAGTGGCCAGGCAGCAGCTCACTGTCCACTCTCTGTCCCCTGCTGTGAGGGTCCTTAGCACTGCTGTTTCTCATCTCTGTCAGATGTTTTCACATAGTCTGGCCCCATTTGCCCTTGGGTTTAGATGACAGCCTCATAATGCCTGTCTATTATCAGGCTAAGGTAGTTAGATTTTATTTAGAGGTGCACTCTTTGTTTTTGGCAGCAGTTACAAACTATAGTTTAAAAACTGTCTTTTACTTTTCCCCCTTGAGATAAAAAGGGAATTTCCAATCAGATACTTTGAGCTACTTCCTTAGAGTTCTGCAGCTGGCTTTGGAAGTGATTAACACCTGGTTTAGTTAACATGAGCACCTTTAGAGGGGACAGGTAACTCATTGACTAGAAAACCCACCCCATCTTACTAAGATGTCTGTGTCTGGAAACCTCACTGTTCTCTTAGAACATCTCAGTATTCCTTTTTTTCCATTTATTTATTTTTATTTTTATTTTGTTGTGTTTTGTTTTGTTTTAGTGTTTTGAGACAGGTTCTCTGTGTAGCCCTGGGTGTCCTGGAACTCATTCTATAGATGAGGCTGGCCTCAAACTCAGAGATCCACCTGCCTCTGTCTCTTGTGTGCCGGGATTAAAGGTGTGTATACTACCAACCTCGGCCGGCTTCAGCAGTCTTGAAGTGATAAGTGTCATGGAATGTTAGAATGAAGGGCAATAAATGCATGTGACTTTTTTATTTATTTCTTTTAACATTTTAGTCTTGATCCAGAGCAGAAGGAATTGTTAATTGAAGTCATCGAGAAGCTTCTGAAAGATAAGAGCACTGTGAGTATTATCTTTTGATGTCGCTGAATTTTGTTTTATTTTACTATGATTTATCATGGTAGATGTTTATGTCTACAGTATTACAGCTGAGCATATTGGCACACCCCTTTAATCCTAACACTTGGGACAGAGAGGCAGGTGATCTTTGTGAGTTTGAAGCCAGCCTGGTGTACATAGTGAGGTCTAAGTTACCTAGGACCACAGTGTGAGATCCTGTCTCAACAACAACAAAAACCCCAATCCCAAACAAATCAAGTACTAAAGACCTATTGAACAGCAGAGAGAGGAGGTTTTGGTATTACAAATGTTCTTTTTTCTTTTGTTCTTGCTATTAGTTTGTTGGCTGCTGGTTACAGGGTCTCATACATGGGCCAGGCCAACCTAGAACTTACTGTGTCTACCAGATTGGCCTCTACTTTATAGCAGTTTGAGCACAGCTTCTCAAGCACTGAGGTTACAGACATGTTCTAGGATGCCCAGCTTTTGCACATTTTCTAAAATATTAAAGCAGTTCTCAAAATATTTCTTCCCTAAAAATATTTTATAGTTGAACGAGGCTCAATTTTTCTTTGTTTCTAACAGTTATTATTCTAACTAAAATATGTAGTCTTTTGAGACTGTGTATATCCACATATATCCCTTTTCCATGCTCAATTTATGTATGCATTGGCAGATAACAAGACTTAGGTGTTGACCGAGATTTCTGTCCCTCCTTTTCCTGCAGTCATTCAGTCCCAAAGAAAACACAGAAGTCTACATTAATTATAAACTGGTTGTTCTATTAGCTCAGGCTTCTTATTAACTCTTACATCCTACATTAACCCATAATTCTTGTCTGTGTCAGCCATGTGGCTTGGTACCTTTATCATTGAGGCATTCTCTGTGTCTAGATGACAACTGCAGACTGAGTCTTTCCTCTTCCCAGAATCCTCCTGTTCTTGTCACCCTGCCTCTACTTCCTGCCTGGTCATCCCTCCTATACTTCCTGCCTGGTTACTGGCCAGTCAGCATTTTATTAAAATACAAGTGACAAATCTTTACAAAGTACAAATCCATTGTCCCATAGCACTTAGGAATAGAGGTAACTTATGGGGTGTGAATGGGTGGCTGGAGGCATTAAACTGCTGATGCCTTAGGGCTTCTGTACCCACTTCTCACAGCTCAGAACTACTTAGGAAGTGATCATATGCCATGCTAGAGAACATGGACTATTGCCATCCAGCAGGTTTCTAATATAGTAGTCACTGGCTCCTTTATTATTTTAATTATACTTCATTTATTTTGTATGTTTGCTTATGTATGCACATGTGTCGGCGTACCTGCGTGGAGTGTGGGTGGCAGTCAGAAGACTACTTGCAGATCTGGTTCCCTCTTTCTATCATGTGGGTTCTGGGTCAGACCTGTGGTCATGATCTTAGCGGTAGGCTTTTCCCACTGAGCCATTTGCAGGCCCATCCTTGTTGTTCCTATTGAAAAGTGGGGTATTGGAATTTCTCTTCAGGTCTATCAGTGTTTGCTTTGTGTACTTAGGAGCTCTGATGTTGATACATATTATTACACTTTATCTTATTGTTTATAAGTTGTTTTTATCACTAATGTCTGTTGTTTATATAGTTAGTCTAATTTATGATCTTGCACTTTCATTTTCCAAACTTTCATATTTAAGTTGTATATTTTTGATTTTTTGAGACAGGGTTTCTCTGTGTGTAGCTCTGGCTATCCTGGAACTTGATCTGTAGTCTGGGATGGCCTCAAACTCACAGAGATCCACCTGCCTCTGCCTCCCAGGTGCTAGGAATAAAGGTATACGCCACCACCGCCCATCTAAATTGTATTTTCCTATTTAGTTGCCTTGTCTAGGTAGCATATAGATGCCTTTTGACTTTTAATTAAATCTGACCGTAACTGCCTTCCGATTGGAATAATTCGTTTACTTATACTTAGTGCTAGGTTAATTGAGTTAATTGAGTTTTGGCTGCCTTTTCTCTTGTTTTTCAGTCTTGTGATTTTTCATCCCTCCTTTCTTGCTTGTTTGCACTAAACACATGTTTTAGTAAATACTCCATGTCTCTTACGTCTTCACTGCTTATCTTGACATTATTATTATGCTGTCAGAGTACATGACAGTTACTGGATTCCATTCCTAAGCCATCTAAACTTCTTCAGTACAGAATAATTAGAAATCTTCATTGTATTTTTCTGTGCACAGTTGATATATAGGAGGGATCAACTATAGACAAACTCACTAAGTTAACTTAGAAAAATCATGCTTTTTGTCTGCTGTATGACAGGCATGTTGTTTGCTTCAGGGATCCAAATATAAAGCCTGTTATCAATATTCAGATAACTTAATTGTAGTTTTAAATGTACTTTTCTTTTATCTATAGGACATTTGCTAAATTAGAAGGAGTTCCCTGAATTTGCACGTAGTTTATCATTATTTCTGCTCCATGAAAAATTTAAAGAAATTTGAAGGTACCTGGGTGTAGTGGCTCACGCCTTTAATACCAACACTAGGGAGGTTGAGGCTGGTAAATCTCTGTGAGTTCAAGGCCAGCTTGGCCCACAGTCAGTTCCCTGACAGCTGCATCATGATAACAAAACAAAACGGGGGAGGCGGGGAAAGGATTTGGAGGCTGTGCTGTGGGAAACTTCCATAAGTACACACACCTCTCTAGATAGGGCATCTGTTGCTTCCCCCTAGCCTTTTGCTGTGCTGTGTTTTCATTGAAACAAGGTCCTTGGTTCCTTGGCTGGCCCCAGACTTGTTCTGTAGATCAGGCTTGCCTTGATCTTGCTGCAACCCCCCTGTCTTGAACTTCTGATCCTCTCCCTTCCCTCTCCCACATCTGGGATCACACCACAATGGCTAGGCTGGATCTGACTATCATGGGTCTGAACTACAGTTTTAGGTATTAGAATCAAATTTGCTTTATGTTCTATTATGTCCTTGTCGGGTTTATAGCTTCTAATTCATGAAGTTGTTTTGACTTTAAATAGCTATTATATACAAAATCTCCTCCTGTCTCTACAAGGTGTTACAACTATTCTGACTGAGAAGATGTCTCCAAGGAGTGTAATAGACATTATTTCTTGAAGATTCGAGTGCTCCCTTTTGGTCCTGACCAATTTTCAAAATAAGGGAAAAAGCATTTAATAGATATCTTTAGTAGTATTTAATGGTTAGTTCTTACATTATTTATTATATTATTAGTGATAGTAGTTTGCTATCTGATACTATTTTGGGGGTGGTCTTTTTTTCTCTGTAGTCATTGTTCCCAGGGAGACCTCTCTGGGTTTGGGACATTATTTTAACAGCCGGGTTTTCCTTCCCACTTTGGTTTTAGAGACAAGATCTCTTGTTGTCCTGAGCTCACCAAGTACCTAGGTTGACTGGCTGGGGAGTCCAAGGGATCCTCCTGTCTCTACCTTCCCACCCTGGGTTTACAGACATGTGCCACTGTGCATGATTGACCTTCCCACCCCTGGAATTAGCCATGTGCCACTGTGCATGGGTGTTCTTTTGACAGTTTTGGCGATTGAATCTAGGTCCTTCTGCTCACAAGGCAAGCATCTTACTGAGTGGACTAAATCTTCAGCCTGATTTTCTTCTTCTTCTTCTTCTTCTTCTTCTTCTTCTTCTTCTTCTTCTTCTTCTTCTTCTTCTTCTTCTTCTTCTTCTTCTTCTTCTTCTTCTTCTTCTTCTTCTTCTTCTTCTTCTTCTTCTTCTTCTTCTTCTTCTTCTTCTTCTTCTTCTTCTTCTTCTTCTTCTTCTTCTTCTTCTTCTTCTTCTTCTTCTTCTT